>JACATO010000002.1:600000-868896 GCA_018389105.1 Nautilus pompilius | reverse complement strand
TGCTTATCGAGAAGGTTACACTCAAATTACAGTAAAAGATCCAGCTTACATTTCTTCTTCTTCTTCTTCTTCTTCTTCTTCTTCTTCTTCTTTATTATTATTATTATTCTTATTATTATTTATATTATTATTATTATTAGCAGTAGTAGTAGTAGTTACTATAAGCTTCGGTCTATCGCTATTTTGTACGATTTCACATTTCCGCTCTTAATGTTCCGCTCGTTACACTAATTAATACGCAGCGCTCTAGAGTTTCGGAGGGTATCAGGGTTAACTGGCCGCTCCCACCTATCGATAATTTCTGGTGGCAGAATAGAGTTTCCGTGAAGCCCAGCAGCTCCAAACAAGAACAAAGGAATCAAACAATGCACGTAGCTAACAGTAAAGGTCAGCAGGTCACGTAGTTTCAACAAGAACCGGCTGACGTTAAGTATGGACTGCCAAGACACGATTTTACCCAACCGACCAAATCCCTCTTTAACGAAGTAATATTGACTTTATAAATGAAAAAAAAATGACCCTGTTTTTGCTCTTGTGTAATAAAAACCGGCCGGTAAAAAAGAAAACAGAAAGAGGGAGGGGGGGCGTGGCTAAACCTCGCCTCGCTCTCGCCGCTGAGCTAAGATGTCGCACCCAAATTCCCCCCCCCCAACCACTCATCTCCGGTGGAAATGACGCTGATTCGTTGTTATTTAGGTAGAATCTGGGGCAACTTTCAAGGGGTTTTGTCGCGTGAATTGCCGGAAATAAGATAAAAAAAAAATAAAAAATGGACGTCTCTTTGTATCGGACTGTTTTGCGCTCCTGATTTTGTTCAACCAGACCGACTGCGGAACCGGCGAGAACCGCGGTTCGGAACAGAGTGAGAGCCCGGGACCGGTCAAACCTATGACGGGTTTATTGTCGACGACCCTCCACCGAGAGCTCCCACCGGATTCCCGCTCTCTCTCTCTCTCTCTCTCTCTTTTTTTTAACGCAAAAAAAGGGTCGTAAAATCCTGGAATGTGCATCAGAATTATTGCAGATTGATCGACTAATAAACCGATTACTCCACTCGTACGGTGGCTGGAGAGTTGAGCCAGGGTGTCGAAGCTCGAATACAAACAAGTTTTTAATTAGAATCTTTCTATTTAGACTCCCGAAATACATCATTGCCCGGAGTTCCCGTCTTCAGTAAAGACATTAATCCACTTCCTTCCTTTATTTATCTCACACACACATTTCAAATTAAACTCTCAGTTGAGGTTGCAGCGGGAGCCCTGGAAATTCGAAAAAAACGGCAACAGAGATGATAGAAACACACAATTCTCAGAGATAACGGTTTTATAATCATCATATTTCAAGTTAGTGAAGACAAAAGTTAATGATTTGGTTTTATTTCCCGTGTAAGGAGTCTTCCAGGGTCTAGAACCCAGCGGAAATAAGGTCATCGCGTATTTTACCGCATCTGACAAGTCAAGATTTAAAAAAAAAAAAAAAAAAACACATCAACGACGGCCCTGTGGCTTGTAAAATCTGATAAATTTAGACAAATAATTAAATTTGGAATAACTTAGTCACGTTCTCTAAATGCATTAATAAACGTACTTATTCCAGTAATTCAGAAATCTCAATGCTCTTAAACAATACACAAATTGACGCCAGCCATACATATCCACTGTCTTCGATATCGGTTTGTTAAACCTCTCTTCCTCTCCCTTAATCTTAGATTTTAGCCTTCATTGTCCTTAATTTTTTCCTTTTCTTTTCTTATTTAGTTTTGCCTCAAGTTTATTTCCACTCCTCACCCTCTGGTTCTAAAGGGTGGCACAAAGGTTCCTCGGCAGCCGTATACCGTGCAAAAGTGGGCGTCTTTATTAATGATCTAAAGAACCGCAAAGATCATCTTTACGTGAGATTTACTTCGATCCCATGTAAACAACGCATAAAAATGGTCTTTTAGTTCCTTATGGCGGCGACTGACAGTGACTGCTGCCTCTTCACACGACCATTATCGCCTAGACTACACTACGCATTTTGATTTGTTGCTGCCCCCTTGTGGTATCACGTGGGTACTTTGGCGTAGCCGATCATTTGCTGAAGGTCCCTGCCTAAACATCACCCACGGTACCACTGCGCCTTACAGTTGACTAACTGTTCCCTTTACTGCCAGAACAACTCTGCGGTGCTCGAGGAGAGATGGACGCTTTGCTCTAGGGGCTTGCGATAACTCTTTACCGAACACAGAGAAGACGGGCGGAGGGATACGGCCGATTTCCTCATTCTACAGAACAAAAACAGACAAACAAACAAAAAATCGTTTATTTGATTCCACAGCGAGAACAACATTTGTAGAGCACTGTCATCGACACGGGTTACTTATCTGTGATTAGGTCTAGAGAAAGGACAGGCGACAATTCGGCGCAGACAACAAGCGATTTTCAAACGAAAACTCACGAGCAAACATTAAAATCCTCCCACAACTGTTTTTTTTTTTCTTTTCTAAAAGATAGCCTGGAATCGTCACCGAAAGCGAATTTCCTGACCACATCCTGACTTTGGCCGGAGTAACGAGATGTTACGTACTGTGATATTCGGCTCACAGGCGTGAAGAATTAAGTTTTCCATTCTTTCTACCCTTAGGTGGGCGAGAAGTCTGTCCACACTGGCGTAAGTGTCGCTGATTACGTTCGGGTTCGGAAAGGCATTGATTGGCACGACTGGAACACCTTGGCTCTTCTTTCCGGCAGGCTGGCTTGCCTGTTCGACCGCCACCATCTTGTTTATCTTCAGTTGGAGATGTTGAATTAGGCGTAGATTACACCCTCCAGAAAGCTACAGCGGTAATTAAAGAATAAACATATGCCACGAGATCTGGGCGGTCTTCAGATTTCGACTGTGTTCACGAAACTCAGCATTTCTGGAATGCTTTGGAACCCTCCGTATTAGTTTGAATAGCTGTAGTTCACGTGGACGTGAGGAATGTTTGCGTGGAGAAGCTTTTAATGTTGTTATAACCACAGGTAATTCGATTTATAATCATTGTATACACACCACCTGCCCTTTCTATAGACTTGTACACATTTTTGCTTTCTTTTTCTACCCTTTAAATGTGTTATTACCAGTCTCTTGTCTTATACAATGGATTTTTATCAGCATCATTTTGAGATATTTAAAGCCTAGTAAACGAAAATCACCTGTAATTTTTCCTGTTGCGGTTCGTTCTTTGCTATGGAGGGATACGACTTCTGTCTAAGGCGCCCACTTTACTTCAGTTCGCTAATCGTCGCCAATTAGTGCTATCTTTTTTGTTATTATTAACTTAAAATTGCTTATATTAATTAAGCATTATGTTACAAATGGAAATTAAATACTATGACAGAATTTCTAGAGTAGTCTACTATGCGCTAATATCGTCTTCAGAGCACGATTCCGGTACCTCATGGGTCGGAGGTTTAATAAATGACATTAGGCCTATTCTATACTTTAGCAGTCTCATTAGGAGCCGTTCAGGGGACCATAAAAACAAAGCAGTAATGTGACCATCTGATTTTTACTAGGGAGGGGAGGGGAGGAGCAGACACTTCTCTCTGTTTTGTGTTTGTCTGTGGATTCAGCTTCCGGAATCAAGCACAGCAACCGCTCTGCCTTCATGTCGCTTTCCAGGCTCCAGATTCTCTGGTGTCCGCTGACCGGAGTAGCTACGGCGTGAGCTGGCCAGCATCACTCGGACGCTCCATCCTATCTTTTTTCTGGTGATGTTCTAGAGCACTGATCGCCCCAACAACCCCGCCCCCGTTTTTCGATTACCGGACCTGACGCCAGAAACATTCAAGGGAGCAATGAAATTACCAAGGAAATAGGGCATTTCGATATAACAAGGAATAAATTACACCAGTGCTAAGAATTAATCATTTCGCCGACCCAAAAAATGTAATTAAATAATTTCTCCCTAGTTTACGGTTTATAGAGATAAAGATCTAAACTGTCCTGCTTAGGTCAGGGTGACCTCAAATCTGGGAGACGTGGATAATTTTAGATGCGGCTGATAGCATTCACAGGCAGGGAGCTGAAAGGATGGATGAGAAGCAGCCCGGTGATTTGGCTGTCTGAAGTCCCCGTGTTCGCCGTCGGCGAGTTTTGTGCGCCACGTCTCGATGTTATTACAGGTGATTCCTACGTTCGCTAATTACTGCTAGTATTCATTTCAAGCATTTATGTTTCTACTCGTCTCACTCTTTAAAGTCCACTAGCAAATGTGAGCATATATAAGAACACCTGTCATACAGCTTTCTCCCTGCACGGCCGGGCTGCCATCATATTTATCCTCAATTAGGCTCGCGCAGAATGGTATATCCAGAATTCTCCAGGTAGGGGCAATTCGAACTGCGTAACTTCATACTGGCCAGTATAATTACTGCTGACGTTTCGCCTGTGAAAGAAAGCTACTTCGAAAGAATTCGTTTCCAGATGAAGATTACAGAAGCTTACGTTGATTAACCCCTATCCTCTCGATTCCCAACGGCTGGGCGGGCGCGCGCGCTGTCAATAAGCACAACACTATCGATGGCAACGCACATATGATTGACCCAGATCCTATATCTGATTATGTAGGGGACGCGCGAGTACGGAGACTTTGGACATGCTATCAGCTTAAACATTTTTATTTTAAAACTTCAGATGTAAATAAATATCCTCATAGTCGGATGCAGCGCTAGTGGGCGGCGCGTCATCTGATACCGATGTCTGCCATGTTCCGAGTGCCACGACACATTCTATATCATAATACAACAGCCTTTCTGAGCGGTGTACACGCCCAGCTCGTTAAAGGGGCGCGGTGCTACTGTAGACGCTCGAGTGTGTCTTGTCACGAAGTGACGCGGCTGCTGAGCAGTAACTTATTGTCGGCAGACGTGGATTTTGTCTGGCTGTGTTGAGGATGATCAAAGGATTGATATACTTCCTTAGCAGCCTTTTCGCTCCTGGCCAACAGAAGTCCAAACGTCAAGGAGCGTCTACTTTATTGTTGGGCTCGTGGTACTTTAAATCCCGTCTTTGTTTATTAAAGCCACGAGTTTCTAATGCAAACACAGTCGTCCATCTCTCGCTTACCTGCCGAACTCATCTTTATCTTCTTTTTTTTCCTGCTTCTCTTCTCTTAGTAACCGACAACACTTCGTGCTACTTCCTAATCTAACCGGTCACACCCCGATTCGGGAGGTATAGATCACGGGACTATAGATCTTTCCCCCCCACTGACGCTTTGATAGCTTTGCTCTGTTTTGTGTTTTTGCAGCTCTGTATAGACTTGATATTTTGCTGTCGTCAAACGTTTTCTCCGAGCTGAACTGTCGTCGTGTTTGGAAACATTTTTAACGTCCAAATATGGTAAAATAAGTAAACTGAAGGTCTGTGAGCTGTTCGTCTAGAAATACCAACTGACAGAGGTTTGAAAAGATCTTAACAAGATTGGAAAAATAAGGCGAATTATGAAGACCCGTTCATAACATTTACTGAAAGCAAAGGATGTTATCACTTTTACTGAATCTGTGTCATTCCAACGAACATCTTTCCGGCCGACACGAGATAAAACGTGGGATGAACTTTGATGTTGGGTTAGATGAGGCAAGAAGTCCTAGAGTTGGAACAAAAACAAGACAAATGGCGACTGGTAAAGAAAAACGGCTCATCCGGTCTGGTTTCCTCAGCAGAATGTCAGAGAGAGAATTCCACGTTATCAAAGCTAAAAAAGAAATACTGGGGGAGAGTAAAACCAGGTGAAATCACATAAACGAGTGTAAACAAAAGACGACGAGGAAGCTAAAGAGTAGAGGAGCTGAGTAGCAGCCAACAGGTTTTCGATCTGTTTCCTCTCACTCATTAGCAGTACAACAACAACAACAACTTTGCCTTCGTAGTTCTGGATAAACGGATGAAGGAAGATAAAAGTGGCGTCGTCTCTTTGGTTTTCCTTGTGGAGACACTAAAATCAACACCGAATATTTACAGGGACAACACTTCTTTCTAGAATATCTGCGCTGCTCCGACAAGACGTCTCATCCCTACTCAATGGTAAGTACCGATCTTTACAAGGCGGTGAACTATTTGTTATTTATCTTAAATGTCGCCATCATGGCGAACGAACCTGTCGAAGTTTCCACCCTACCAGGTGTGGAAGGAGGAAAACGGAATGAAGGATGGAAAAGTAAAATAGACGCTCCAGTGAACAAGAGCGAGAATACACGCTGCCAGGGAAATGTACTAAATCGTAAACTAACCATCGGACTACCGCGCCACCCATTCTGTCTGTTTTTGTTTTGTTTTTTTAAAAAAAATAAAAGCTTTATTAAAATGTTTTAATATGGCAATTAGTTTTTCCGATAAGTAGAGTAGTGAATTAATGTCGTCTGCCTGAGTTGAACTCTATCGAAGACATGAACCGTTCATTGCGTGAAAGAAGACAAACAAAAAAATCTTTGATAGAAGCCAACTTCTAATATGGGAATTCTGAAATCAAATTCTGATAGACTTAAAAATGCGCAAAAGAAACAATGCTTAATTTTTAACAGAATTAAAAGTATTTAAGGTAGTAAAGGGCGTAGGAAGACACCTCTAGCATAAATAAACATTCGACATTTTTTAAGAAAATTTTCAACAATTCTGGATAGTTGCTAAAACATGGCCAAGCACTTAGTCTATTGCGAGGTTTGTAGAGTTTCAGCTATTGACGTCACACAGTGAGAGTTCTGATCGTTAATACGCTTTGTCCTTCAATGTTTGGCTGCAGAGATAACGGTGTAGACGATAACAGCTGACTAGTGCGGCGGAAATACACTTTAAGCTGTCTTTGACATCCTAAACAACCGACGACAGAGCTTGCAACGTTTGTAATAGAATGGATGAGTTACCGCCCTACTACAGAGTTTTCTCTAGTTAGCAATTCACTTCGTTCGATTTGGTAGCGGCCAATTTCACTAGAAAACAAAGATTATCCTCACAATATAGAGATAAAGCGAATGTAGAAACTCGAAACTGGAGGCCGCTCAAAGCTCTTAATAAGCAAATGAACTACAACCGTGAACCGCTTTACATTTACCGTTATCGACAAAATAAGTCCGCTGCACAGGGTAATCACTTCTGCTGTGATTTTCATGAGTCGTCGTTGGATTATACCGTTGTAGAAAAATTAAAAATATAAAATGCAAAAAAATTAATTAACTCTTAGAAGTAACTAGACTGGCTAGAGGAACACATCTCCGTAACATCCGGGTGCCATGATAAAATGCACTAAAGGCGTCACTAACCAGTGACCAGTCTACCGTTGGTAGGTTTAGTTAGACGAATTACTATCAGAGTAATTAGTGCTAATAGCAGTGATCTGTGCATTAAGGTTGGCATGTAAGTAATAATTATTGATGGTAATTCACTCTGTCTAAAATTAAATGGTGCGTTATTTTCATGTCCAAGGAAATGCTTAACACCTTTAGATCCTTTTTTTTTCTCCAAACAACGATAACTGTTTAATAAAACCAAAACCAAACAAGATTTTTTCCAAAAAAAACTATGAGGAAGGGTGGGGGGACATTTCACTCTCCGATCTTGTGGTCGAACAACTTGTACACGTGATGTTAACCACCTTCAGAGGAAAACCACCACGTAATTACTATTCGCCAACAGAAGTCCGACTTTACTTGGCCCCGCTATAACGTATTCGGTCACTAACTGATATTACCAGCTACAAATGTCAGGCAATACGGTAAAATTCTTTACGCCAGTACTTGGTCAGGCCATCTTTTCGCATCACGAAAAATCCCCGCCCGATGCGACGAGATTTATTATTGTGATCTGGCTCAGGTTTCCCATACTCGTGTGAATATTTTTTTCTAATTTTATTACATGGACAGCTGATCTCCACAGAGGCTCGATAAGATTTGTTATCGTAATATCGGGTCCTCTGGGTACCGATGAAAACAGCTGAATACTTTGATCTGATCTTATAAAGTATGGCTGTAGCGTCATGGTCCTGAAAAATATGGAATTCCTTTCTTTAAAATAGCATTGTACTTAGCAGAATTGAGATGTCTTCGACAATCAGCAATTGTCATTTCATTATGTCAGATTATAGCCTATACCATGATATTCTGACCTCCAAACTTGACCAGGGACTGAAGACTTTGAGGTTGGAAGTCTTCCATAGATCTTTAAATCCACGTGCGACTCCAGACGTGAATTTCTAAAAGCTGGACTCATCGGAGAGAAGTTTTTGAAACCTGTTTCTGTAAGGGTATCTTAACGATGAGAGTGGACTTGGCAAGCAATCGGTGGCACGCTCTTGCTGTGCTGTCACTCTCTGATTCTCTTCAGGGCAGTTTTCGCAACAGCGACACACCTGATTAACGTCACCATGCCATCGTCAACATAGTCTCTTTAAAAATCAAGAACTTTTCCCATAACATCGCAGGTAAACAGGTGCCTTTTGGTCGGTCTTAAGAAACGACGCACGCACACGTGTGAGCCCTCTTCGAATAAAAATCCATTAAAAAATCGATCTGAATAAAATTTTAATTTATTTCTGGAATGGATTTTTAGTTATTTTTCAAAAAAAATTTTGCAGGCAAACTTTTAGATTTTTTATTGACTGACAAAGATCAATCAGCAATAATTTTCCACTTGTTCCATAAGCGTTTTCTGTAAGGCCCTGACTACTATTAACCGGATATTATTTATGTCTGAGTACGTTTAAAATGAAAGATGTATTTTAAATAAACTACTCAGAAACATCTTTAATGTTGAGAAAATCTGAAGTAGACGTTTTGGTTCTGAAGATCGTTACCCTGTTTAAAGGGATAAATTCCGGAAAGTGCATTGCCAAAACTAGAGAGTGCCGTGTTGCTTTTGAATACCCGAAAATAGATCAGTTTTGAACCGAATTTCATTAAAGAAAACTTATTAATTCAGACATGACTTGTTATAATATATGCAATGATATAAAATAGCGGGTTATGTGTCGTCTAATACGCTATAGCACAAATGTAGGCGACAGTAGAGAAAATGCGCTATAATATAGACTACGTTAGAGAAAAACAGTAGTTTAGGTAGGCACATTTCAAAATCCTATTTCATATTAGAAGTTCATAATTATTCACGGAAATCTGTTAGATTAAACATAGAAGACTGATAAGTAAGCAGGCTACGTAAAAGGACGCTTTGTAACACTAACGTTTTGCTCTCTCTTCTCTCTCTCTTTCGCTGTCTCTCACTCTTGTACTGACGTCATCTCTCCCTCTCTCTCTGTCTCTCTCTGTACTGACGTTATCTCTCTCTCTCTTTCTCTCTCTGTACTGACGTCGTCTCTCTCGCTTCTCTCTCTGTACTGACGTCATCTCTCTCTCTCTTTCTTGTTTCTCTCTCTGTACTGACGTATCTCTCTCTCTTTCTCTGTCTCTCTCTGTACTGACGTCATCTCTCTCTCTCTTCTCTCTCTCTGTACTGGTTCATCTCCTCTCTCTCTCTCTCTCTCAAAACTTGAAAAATATTAAATAGAAATTTATAAAAAAAAAAAAAACTGTCCTTTTAAGATTGAGCAGGAATTCTCGGATCGAAGGTAGATCTCTTAATTCTGAATAAGTTCGCTGAAGGTTTAAGCTGGTAATCAAACAATTATGCAGACTGAGTGACGTATGACGAAAAGTAAATCTGTGCCGGTAACAGCACATTCAGATAGAACGAAAGAAAACCAGTTCTTACCGTAATCCTCTATCGTGCAATGGCAAAGTAATCGTGTATAGTGTATATATATAACTCGTGCAAGTGACCATGACCTTAAATTTACCCGTCACTTGAGATTCCTCCCATGTTTGAGTTCAAAGTCTATTTATAGTCATTTAATTGTAAAACCAGTTTGGTTAAATAAATTTAAAGATATATATATTGTTACTGTACTTTCAGACAAAACCGCAATGGCCGTAATTACAAACACCAATGTTGAAGTTCCAGGTAACAGCAAAACCCCTGTGGGACGAAAGCGAGAGGGGATGGCAGTCCGTCCTGGGTAATTACGATATGACATAGGTCTTCGAGTGAGAAACGCCATGAGAGAAGCCCTGCTGGCAATGGCACACGTTCTGAAGGTGGGGGGCGCGACGGCGATGAAGAGACAGGTTTCTGGAAGGTCTAAGAGTTCTGAAAAGCCAGCGATTTACGTGTGACGTCACCGTTCAAAGGCGTGGACCACTGCCTCCTTTTAGATAAATCTAACATGGTCTGTCCCCTCAGCGTAACGTGAGTGGATTTTTACTCGAGCAGTCAGCTCCCTGAAACCCTAAACTGTCGACAAACTTTCCCTACCGGCTATCCCGACTCAACCCCTCCGAGTTAATTTACTTATTGGCGACCTCCTCCTCGTCGTAAACTGCCGATTGTCTATTTTCTTTTAAAGGTTTTTTCTCGGGTGGAGAACGAAGAAAAACCAAACGCGGCGTTAACGGGAGGGGCCAGTGTCCCCTTCTTTCTAATCGATTTGGACTGGAAGAGCTGGCGTACTTAGATATAGAGATAATAATAATAATAGCGGTGCGGCTACTGTCCGCGCGGTATTTAATCCCAGCCGGGTCACCAGCTCGGGAACCCTGTAACGTGCTTACCTTCGATAGTCCAGCGAGTAAAATTTCCTGCGCAGACTGGGGGCTTTAATCCCTGGTTGGCAGACAGTAGAGTAGAAATCCACGTGGTAGTGGCATGGATGGGATACGCCGTTACAGTCGGTCTCTCGCCCGCGTCTGTCTGAGGCCAGCGAGGAGTCAGACCCCCCCGGCAGTCGTCAGTTTGTCTGTCAGTCTCCCCCGAGCTCCAGAGAACTGGGTCAGACCCCGTCGCTGCCACGTGCCTCCGCTCCGGGAGAGACGGAAGGGGGGGGAGTTGTTGCGATTTTACTGGAAGACAAAATAAGGTTCCCGTTAGAATAAAATTTAAGAAGTCTCTCCATCGTTCCCAGCGCCTTGGATCAGTTCGAAATATACGAAACTGCAGCGAAGGATAGAATCCGAGCTTTGCCTGTTAATGCTAGCATACAAAAAAGGCGGGGGGAATTGATATGGAAACTGGAAACATTGAAATCACACAATAAATTATTCAAAATTATTTACTCATTTAGATTGCAAGGTGAGCAGAACAATCTATACCAACGGCATTGACTAACCAATAGGATTCGGTATCAATACGTTCCGGTGGTAGGAAAACATGACCCCAGTAGAATATGACCTCAATAGTTCCCATGGGAATTCGATCCCTGTAAATTGCAGTTTATCTAGATTCTAATATAACTTCACGCCGGTATACGGCAGAAGATCCAAAAAAGAGCTTGATTCAGATAGATTTTTAACCCGGAGGAACTTTATTCCGTTAAAAACATTTTCCTGATAATATTCCAATTCTCAAACAGCAAACTGATAGCTTTGTATGTATTCGTTTTGCGTTGTTGTTGTTGTTGTTGTTTGTTGTTGTTTTAGTAAATCCCACAAATATTCAGAAACAAATAAAAGCGAACAGAAGAAATTCAGGTTTCTACAACTAGCCGGATCTGACCGCGGAAATAGGTGAGTGAGAAGAAGTTTATTTTGATTTTTGCAAAATAATAGTGGTGAGAATGAGAGAGATTTACTCTGCATTTGCAGGCTGCAACATCCGTGGAAAGTATCAGAACACAGTGCCGCAATGGGAGGATAACAATAAATATTTGTCAGTCTTTATAGACTGAGCCTTCCTTCTATCATTAGGCTTTTATTATCAGCTAACCGGTTTTCTTTGAAATAAATTCCAGATATGCTGGCTTCCCCTTGCATCCTTGATTCCATCATTTAAATTAACAATATGACAAGGAGTAGTAGCGGCGAGCGGAAGTAGGGCATGTAGTCTGAACAGTTACCGAGGGGGCCGGGAACAACCTGGTGGTGGGGCAGAGAAATCCAAGAAGAATTCTTTTGACCCTGTCCCACTAAAGTGGGTAATATAAGGCTGGTAAAAAAAGGATATTGTGTTTATCTTCTAGTTTAAGGCTTCGTATTGTAATGCAAATAAGCAGTGGTTTTCTTGTTATGCCAATGAATTGTTTTGCGCCAGTTCTACTGAATTCTGTTGGCACATCATATAAGAAGCTATACGAACTGAAGTAATCTTTACTTATGTGTGAAAGTCGCTAGTAAATGTATCTAACTACGTGTGTGGTTTATCAGATTATGTATGTGTAAGTTGCAAGTGAGGTGCATCTCTTTCTACACGTGTAAGTTACCAGCAACATGTTGTACCTTGCGACGACTTACAAGCAATGCGTATCATCTCCCTGCCTACACGTGTGTAAGTTACAAGGTGTGCATAACTTGGAATGTACGTTACAGGTAAGGCACATTTATTTGGACATGTATGCAACAGTATAATACTTGAATTTGTAAATTTTAAAAATCTGAAAGTATTTCGTTCATTAAAAATAAATAAATAATTAGCTGGCGAGCAGTTCTAAAAGTAGGTAAATAGCAATGAATTTAGGAGTGCTGATAGTGAAGAAGTACGAGTCGAATTGGCTGATTAGATTACCTGGCTAGGAGTCAAACAATCTCAGGTTATTTCAGAATTGTACATTCTTGGAACGACATACTTTGAATTCCTGCTGCCTGATTTATTTAATTTTCTTTTGGCATTATTCCTGCATCAGCTTTTTTATTCTAAATATTTATGTGTATGAAGCTCGGCAGATCCAAGCTGATAGAATTCCTCCATCAAGAATGTATAATCTGCGGCATGTCAACTGTTGAGATGAGACAGCGTAATTATAAAGAAAGACAGGACAGGCATATTGAAGTAAAACTGTAAATAATCAGAAGTGTTTATTTATTGCAATTTTTAAAACCGAAGGATGGCGGCGAGTTATACATCTTTCAAAATGGTTCTTTGCGATTCGCCGTGAAGCCAACCCGGCGGAAGTGAATGCGCGTTAGGCTAATCTTCAACCTCTAGATAATTTCTGCTAATTAATAATATTGATATACACCCTTGGACGACCTCTTCCCATCGCTCTAGTCTACAGCGGACGGTGGTTACCACTTTCCACTATGAAGTCCCGAGTCATTCATTGTTCGCCTTACCTGTAATTAACAAACTTTTATTGCTGTTGGTTTTCCGACAAACTAATATTATTTTCAAAGCCCAATAATTGGAAATACTTGTTATTAAAATGACATAGAAATCTAAGGCGACCAATCACCTGAAAGGCAAAGCTCTTTATAATGAAGCTGTTGCGGACGTCAGCATGATAACCGTTTTCTAGCTCGTGGATCTACTGTGATCTCTATCTTTTCGGATCAATGTCGACTTAACTCTTGTGGAACTCTAATGATGCGTAACGAGGTTAGAATTTTAAGGTGAAAGCAAACATCAAGAAGGACAGCTTTCATTGTATTCTTAGCAGATCGTTCCTCTACGAAAGTGCCCCCCATTTAGATGCCTAGAGTTTCTCTAGTTTTAATCAAGTCGACCTTTGCTGATGTATAAGAGTTTGGGTGAATCTTTGTATGACAACAGCCGCTTGTATTAAAGACCTTTAAAAGCTTCTCGAAGCTCTGGTTTGTTTAGATAGCGTCGGGCGGGGGTGATGAGAACTGCTGAGAGACAGTAAACACAGTTTTAGGTCGCTGAATTGTTAAGCTGTAAGTCGAGCTGTCACTCCCCCTACCCAGAGGTGGGACTCAGATCTTATGGATTTCGAGCGAAGCAGCGCCACCATGTGAACACTTGTGTCAATCCATAGAAACCTATGTTGGGAAATTAATGTTTGCGCCCCGTCACAAATTTTATAAATTATATCCTAAATTACACTGATTACGTCGCGTTTTTAAATATGCTTGCATCACTTATTCCTTTTGTGTTGTCTTTTTGTCTCTCCATTAAAAAACAACAATAATTCGGCCCCTATGCGCAGCGGAAGTATAGTACAAATTTTAAAAAAATACAAAATCCATTCTTGCCGAAATTTTAAAACTTCCTGTTGTGAGTTTCTGGTGAGATTGTGACGCAGAACTGTGGTTGAAAGAATTTAATTAACTTATCGAAATCGAGGCTGCGTTACTGATTAAATACATTTAAAATTAATCATGTAGTTCAATTATGGATTAAAGAGCTGTAAGTGAGCGCGAACGTTTTGAGTAACACTATAAATACCAGGTATCGAATAGTAAAGTGAAAATAAAAACTAATGAAAACACCTGAACTCAGAAAAGGCGATGGGGAATTTTTCATGTGTAGCAAATAACAAGAGGGGCTGAGCTCCCCTACCCCTATATCTTGAAAAAGATTCACAACGGAGAGAGGTGGGGAGAGCTGAAACTCCCCCTGAGGAGACACCGTCTCTACGGCATCCCTGTTCCCACACCTGTGGGAGTCCGCTGGCTAGAGCAGAAAGCTGAATCGGTGACGGGACAGGGCTGGGAGTCAATCGCCAGTCACGCGGATAAAAAGCCAGTAAAACGACCGGACACAGGAAAAGTCGTTTTTGATTTTCTGCCTTCCAACTAGCGCTGAACAAGTTAAATAACGCGGGTTATCCCCCCCTGGACGTTTCCAGATTTACCAGAGACGGGAGGAGGAGGAGGAGGAGGCGGCGGAAAAAGAAAAAAAAAAAGCGATGCTAAGTGCAGTTTGAGTTCGTCACGAGAAAAGAGACACTGCAGAGAAAAACGGTCCAGATCTTTCCGAGCCGAGTCTCCGATCTCTACAGACTTCATCTCGCTGCAGCTACTTCTAACAGGTAACTGAACTGCTGTTGATTAGATAATTCGTTACGGAAGTATCAATTTACTGATATTTATAACTTTCAGGTATTTCTATATATTAGAGAACGTTATTATTATTTTTTATCTAAACAAATTAGGTGTGTTTCGTATATACATATATATAGAACTTATCTATTAATTATTGCTAGTCACCTGACGATTAATTAAATTATTATTATTATTATTATTATTATTATTATTATTATTATTATTATTATTATTATTATTATTATTATTATTATTATTATTATTATTTTTAACTACCTTTTTACATAAATGACATTCGTAGATTTCATGTAGAAAGAGTCAGCCGAGACCCTGGAATGCAGAATCTGCCGCCTTATCTTTTAAAGAGACGGTAAACATGAGCCATTTAACGCGGTTCGTTGGAAATCGGGAAATAATTTGTTTTAGCACAAATTAAAACTTTCACAACCCCGCCTTCAAGCGTAACCTTGGCTACCGAAAAACCTGGTCGGTTTGTACGGCCCCTCCCCTGAGGGGAGACTGTGCACTCCGTAACATTTGATCAATCGCAGACCAGGGAGTCTCGTCCTCCATCGTCGATCTGTATGTGACGTATTTACGCCGTTTGTTCTATCGCAGAATTTCCTGAATAAAAAATAAAAGACATAAATTTACTTTTATAAATTTAAAACAAAAAAAAATTTTGTGTCGGTGAACAGAAATTGGCAACAACAACAAAAAAAAATAATGTGGGGGGGGGCCGAACTACCCCCGATCTCACTGGAACCGAGCGGCTTCAGTCGGGAGATTGCTGAATGGTGCCACTTAGGATAATAAATTCATTGCGCGTCGGGTGTTTTATGTTTCTAAGCGACCCGCATAGTACGTCCTGTTGTCAGTACCACAACCCCGCTCTAAATATTTGGCGGTCCCCCCCCTCTCCTCCCCGTTCTCTCTTTCGATTTTCTCACACAAGTGGTTTCCTGTGTTAAAATATTCGGAAATTGTTGAAAAGCAAACACGGAAGATTTAAAAAAAAAAAAAAAAACTTTAAACCTACACAAGGGGGGAACTATTTCTCCTTGCGGACGGTGGGAGATGTGCTGTTTTCCGGAATGTATCAGTCCTGCCAAACAGCGTAACGGTCACAGCAGACAACTGCGAGAAATGTGAAAGCAGTTTAAACTTGTATCTGCATTCAGTTTATTTTCTCTTCTAATGTCTGATGGGGAAATGCATCAGAACTGAGCGTATGAGACCAGCAAGAAGCTAAGTCTTGCAGTAGTGTGTCCACACCACCGCTGCGGACAGCTGGCTGGAGAAGAGGCATCGGGAATCATGTAGGCCTCCAGCGGTGAGACAGCAGATCTTAGTAACGAGGAAGAATTCAATCCAGAAAACAGATCTGGAGCTATCCTGGAGAAAACCACGACAACTGAACCCGATAATAATACTAATAGTCTTTCATTATGGCGATAAAAGCCAAAGGCTGCCGAAAGATATCAAATCACGACGGCTGGCACCAAACTTATTTTGAGTTGGCAATACAAATTAAAACAACGTGGGCTGTTTTTTTTTCCGTTTTTTTTAAAAAATGTCATCGTCTTCTTCAGTGAAAGGAAAACACAAGGCTGCAGCAGCTGCTATTAGAATTGAAAGCCAGCCATCAATATATCTTGTTAAGCTGAATCCTACAGACAATTCGTCATAATTATCTGTATTGACGATAGTCGGTCTGCTATGACGTAGACTTCACGCTCGTCTCAGAAGCTGGCTGCAGTGTTGACTAACTGTACGGTAAGCGGACTCGCGCAATAGCTACAAAAGCTGTCAAACGTTTGCCTGGTACAGAAATATTTTTAGCCGCACTTTAGATATGAAATGACTTGGCAAGAAGAACGAAAGACAAACATAGGACGGGAGCAGAATGGAGGGAGTAAGTAGGTGGTCTCTCGGCAGCAAACAATGAACACGTTCGGAGAGTAGTAAGTAAACACTGCTAGATAATACACATCATGTTCACTTAACGTCAGCCATAAACAACAGCGCTTTTCTCCTCTTTTATTACAAGATGGTTTTGGCAACGAAGATTGAACGGCCGCTGGTGATATTGTTTCGGTGGATTTTTGTCATGGATGCAAGCGGCTGATGTATCACAGAGCGAAAGACGCCTTTTAATTAGCTGCTAACGGACTCGCGTGAAAACGAAGAATTTTCTATTTTTTCTCCATTATTATTATATAATCGCGAAACTGTCTAGAAATGTCAATATTTTATCTGCGATTAATTTGCGAACATTCTTCAAGACCATTTTGTCTAAGTTCAGAATTGAAAAAAAAATAATTTGTTGGCAACAGCAAAAAAACACCTGTCAAAACCTGAGTCAAATTCTGAAAACAGCTTTGACATCCGTCCTGAATACAGAACGGTAACAATCGTTCCACACCACACACACACACACACACACACACACACACACACACACACACAATCACATACACAGATACTCCACACATACACCCGGAGACACACACACACAGAGACACGCTTGCCTGCCTGAGACAGCTCGGCGGCACAAACTGCTGCAGTTTGTAATATTCAATTAAACTCAAAGGAGCCGTTCAGTTACATGACGTGGAAACCGTGCTATTTTAGCTGCAGTCGTAACGTTAGACTGCATCGACTGCCACAAGCCGTGAGGCGTGACTGCGACTGACGTCAGCCATCTAAACGTATTTATCAGTCACGTGACGTGATTACGCATTGGAATTCCGTCATGCGGATACTTCTGACTCTGAAAACATTAGCCGGATTTAGTTCAATACATAATGAACATATGTAAAAAAAAAAAATAAAAAAGGTGCTTCAGATGCTGCTCATCCAGGTCTGCTTTCACAGGAGATGATGTCGTTTATCAGGTGAAGTTTCGTTCCTTCTCTCTCAACAGTCCTGTTCAGCTGGTCACGACGCTAAACTCCACCAAAGTAGGAAAGTAATCCTGCCGTTCTTTTTCTTTTTACTTCGCCTTCTCTTTGCCTTACAGTAAACGTAGGCATGTCGTTAATATTTAATCAACATAATTGCCTTGCAACTAATTAAACAGTTTGGCTTTTATCCACGTCCCATGAGATTCCCAATCGGCACAAAGGAAAGCTGTATACGGTTTTTATATAAGTTTATTTCATCTTCCCAAAACTATGGCGATCTCAAAAACTTCCCCAGAATATAGAGACTTCGCCCCACTCGCATCTAACTGCTTTTTTTAGAAAGAATTTAATTATTATTAACAGATTGCAGTTTATTTAGTTTTAGTAAACAGCTATTCAATGAATGAGGCCTGGTGCCATTGAAGCATGTCAATGTTTGGACCTGTAGCTCGAACTAAGAATGGTCAGGTTTTTAACAATGGCTTCTGCTACGTATAGACAAGCACGTACGCACTAATTTTACTTTTGTTCTTTGGGCTACCGCGCAATTCAGTCCGTCCACATCCTGCAGGTACTCTCCATCATCTGGAGACAATATTTGTGATCTCTCTCTCTCTCTCTCTCTCTCTCTCTCTCTCTCTCTCCTCTCTCTCTCTCTCTCTCTCTCTCTCTCTCTTCCATCTCTCTCTATCTCTCTCTCTCATTATTTAAGTTTCTGCCTGCAAGAAGTTGCTAAAAGTTCGGAGAGTTAGTTAGCTCAAAGAAGAATAGCTCTGTGTGGCGGAGTCTGCCAAAATGCCGGAAAAGCGAAATTTCCTGTGAAATGTCTGCGGTGCGAAGTCCGCACCAGTTCCACTGCAGATGTGCTCAGTTTGACATGGCATCCAGAGGCCAAATAAAAATCTCGTTCATTGCCTCCCAGGGCGGAAAATGTGATGACTAAGTTCTCCTCTCCCGTTATGGCAGCTCGGTAAATTCCTTCCGAATATTATTGCCCAGCTTGTTTCCTATTTCCACATATAACAAAGGAGAGAAAAGACATTAGCCCAACCAGCGGGGAATAAACTGTTTTTCTTTGGACTGCAAAAGAAACAAATTTAGAAAAATCCTGAACACATAAAAACCAGAAGCCTATAAAAGCAAAGTAAAATTGCATAAATATGTAATCTATTACGTGTTTTTTTTTTCTTTAAAAAAGAAAATCCAGATGCGATCGTTGGATAGCGTGGCAGACAAAAACTTGCAGTATGGTTTTAATTGTGTTGACTTCTAAGTTGTTCATTTTTACTTCCGAGCCACGTACAGACTTGGCAGGTCTACATCTGATTAAATTTGAAGAGCATCTCAAGGCTTCAGTCTCGCTACCCCGCCCCCACTGAATAGAACACTGGCAAGAAGAAAGAACAGTGAACGACTTACGATAGGAAAGATAGTTAATGTCACGCAAATCTATTTCAGTTATTAAAGATGAAGTACAGTAAAGGGAAACACTTTTCTAAGCGCCATTATTCTGAATTAGTTAATGAGAACCTTCTCTTCAAAAGGACTTGTATCTCCGCTTTTTGAATATTTTTCTTTTCCATTATCCATCTTCAGATATGTTCTCTTAACGGAGATGCAAACTGTAACTTTCATCATTGTTATTAATCTGCAGAACTGAGTTAACGATGGGACGTCATTAAGCAGTAGTGACGTGACGTCTCTTCGGTTGATGGCTCGAAAATGAAGGTCTATCGTTACCAAAGTAAAACTCGATGCCAGTTTTTTTCTGTCAGGAAGCCTCTCCAGCACCAGGCAATAAATGCGAACGGCTCGGAACACGAGGGTAGGGCTGGCTATTAGAGGCATAAGTGCTGGTTAGTCGCTCACCACCAGCAGATGGAGAATTAAGTTAAGGGAAAACGTCAACTGCTGCTGCTGCTGCTGCTGCTGCTGTATTCTTCACGTGTTATTATTTAAAACTGAACATTTAAATTACAAGATACGGCGGCTGATAAGGGTGGCTCAGCTGTAAACATTTATTCCCGTTTATCTTTCCAACAAGAAACCCCAAATATTTCGTTTAGGGCCCCCGAGTAGGAAGCTTTCTGCTAGGAAATGTTTCGGTTCCAATTAAGCGTGGAGATCTTTTTTTTTTTTTGTCCGTGATGCCAGCGACTCAGCCATCCTCGGAGACATTCGGCGACTAGAGATAATGAAGAGACCAAAAAAACGCGTGCGAACTTCCCGTTATTCTACGAACGAACTCTCTCCTGCCAGCGTCTAGAACCGCGGTTCTGAAGTTCCCGAGATAAGAACATAGCGGCTCTGAATCACGCGGTGCCGTTCTTAACGACCTCTGCTTACACTTATCCGAACGGGACACTTAAACTGTCATTAAAAAAGGGGGCAGTTGGCAGTTTATTCGTCAACCGTTATGCCACAGAGACAGATTTACATTTCCTTATTTTTCTCCCACAACTGCTGAGATTTATTCGACTGTCACAGACTTGGTTCGTTGCTGCGCACCCTGGTATAGAAATCTTTGCTCTCCATTGTCAAATGTGCGCAGGTGAAAAGTACATTTGTTAACAGTTGAGAGGGAATGTAGTCAAGCGAAAGACTTGCTATTAAAAGCAGACTACTCCATTATAAATCTATGAACAACAAGGAAGTCTGGAGATTTGTTTCTTTGGTTGTAAATCCTTCATTATCAAAAGCCATAGATGCCGATGCGGCGACGCGGGGTAAATCGGACCACATTTCGATTAGTAGCGGTGCCGAGCGCTCGGGGCAGGCTGGTTTCAGAGCTGCAGACACGTTAGGTCATCCATTGGCAGCCAGTTCGTGTTGGTCTGCCTCTTCCTGATCTGGGAGGTTTCTTTCATCTTACGTACACAGGCAAACCTCGGGAGAAGCTCTTGTTTTCAGAACGGATTTCATAGTTTTCTGCTTTCTGAGAGTCAGGCAGGCCACACATTCCCAAAATGGTTCATTCTTTTTTTTACTCGCCAAATGTTCAACACAAACTCTTCTTCGTGGAAAACAACTTTCGTCGAGGAATCGTGTAAAAGAGTTCCAGTAGGAAAAATGCAAATTAGCTTTGAAATAAAGAGAATGGAATAAACTGGCTCGAGTTCATTATCCATCTCTGGCTCTGTCAGAGCGTTTGTTCTGAAGAACGACGTCGAAAATGGGCATCCGCGCTTGTTTAGAAGATTCTCTAAGGCGGAGAGCACTAATGGGATGAAGACCGAAAAGTCACAGACCTAAGGGCGGAATGGCTAAATGTGAACAAAGATTTCGGTTTCTAGGCTATGGAGACAATCTCGACTGCGTGGAAATATTGTCCGCAGGTCACAATCCCAGCAGACGACCCCCTCCCTATTTGCCACTTCTGGCTCGGCGAAGCAGAACTTCATCACCGACCCAACTTGCTCCTTGCCGGATCTCTCTGCTGCCACGGGGAGGCTGGTATCAGCGTCAGTCAACCATGCACGGGAGGCTGCTTGAAAGGGGGAATCTATGCGGATCGACCCGCGGTGTGTATCCCTTGATTCACCGTCACGAACAGGAGCAGGCGATCCGGTGTTTTGAACACGTCGCTTGGACGCCTTATGATCGGAACCATATTTTATTATTAACGAGTCAAGATTTAGTCTTTAATGTGACGTCCGGCGCGTACTCATCTGGAGAGAGAGAGTGGGAGAGTGGAACGAGCAACCAGTCTACAAAACCTCGTGGAAGAGGATCGCTATGGTGACGGTGTGATAGTCTAAGAAAAAATTTCATTGGTAGGGGGCGCAACGCTTGTCTAGATAGGGGGCGTGTACTTGGCCGATATCTTCAGGACAAAGCAGTTACCCGTAAGAAGAAGCCAACACGTTCTCCTGAGTGGAATTTTATTGAGAGTGTTTAGGATGCTCAAGGAAGACGTATTGTCTCCATCCAATCACCTCTCCCAAAATTATTCTAAGAACTGCAGACCTCTTATACACGACAATTGACATTGTTTCCGCTGTTCTTGTTGATAGGTTTATAGAAAAACTTGAAAACCCGTTTGAGTCACGTATTTCTGTCCGGCTAGTAACCAATTCTCTTTCGTTTCCTTATTTGGTTCTGCTTGTTTTCGTTCACACCCATAAATATTATCGTAATTCGCTTATTTTACGGTTAAAATTTGTGTTACACGAACAAAGCTGTGTGCTGATCACTTTAACCGTTTGGAAATATTTTATTTTTGCTCGTTCCGTGACTTTCGCAAGCCAGTGTATTTGAGGGGTATATTGTTGTGCAAAAATATGGAAAACGTGCATCATTTAAAATTTGGGAAACTTTCCTTTTTTAAAAAAACAATGAGATTAACCAGGTAAATGAGTTTCCACTAAGGGAATTTTGTAGGTATGAGGTATTCGAGGCAGAGAAGATACCCCGAACTGGGAGTGGGTCTCGATTTTCTTGGTATAATAAGTAATTTTTTTTTTTTTAGAAAGGTGTGTCGTTTAAGCGCGAATTGTCGATGTCTGCGGAAATTGAAAAGGTTTGATTATTATTTTTGGATGTGCCAAGCACGTATGTACAAACTATTGATCGTCCACCGTGCAGACAGGATGGCGATGACACGGGCAAAGCTGTCGAAGAAGTTTTGAAGAGGTGCTTACTGCTTGAGACAGCCAGGGAGTGGTTTTCATGCTCACGAATCCCTACATGGCCCTGTCACAAGCAGAAAGACAAATTCGGAACTGTATTCATGAAGATCGCCGTCTACTGTCTGAAATCGATAGCACTAAAACGAACGCATTCTCCATGTCAAGACTATGCCATGTATTAACAAATAACATGACGTGGTACACACATCTATTTTCCCAGTTTCTTTTCTTCACTGAGAAGCTATCAGCGATCGATAATTCCGCCCACCCGTCCTCTTGTCTATAAGTGGCCAACTGCTTTGTAAAGATGGCAACAAAGTCTCTCAACTACACCTACAAGCGATAGACTTGGACGCAGTCGAAGTTTTATTTCTTAAAATCTCTAAAGTTTAAAACAAATCTGTTTTAATATTTTAAGTAAAATCAAAACACAACTCGTCTGCAAATACCCAGTATATTGTGCCCATAAATCGAGTGATCTTGGCTGCAATGTTTCGGTTATTGGTTGTAAAAGCGCTCAAGAACGATAATTCACTCACTTGGTTAGTAAAGCGTCCTGCAGCCACATGTTGATTTGCGTACTTAACGACTTTTGATCACAGTCATACTTACGTTACTTTAATATTCTGTCTCGTCCAGTCGCTACTCTGCGTGACTGTAACGCATACGTTTTTGTACTGTCGCATAACTATTCTCTGCGCTATCTAAGATCTGGACAGTCGTCTGTATTTATGCTCGAGCTGGTTCCATACCGAGTAAAGCTCTACGTTCTCTATTTGTGATAAATAAGTCATTTCCTGAAATTGAGAGAGAGAGATATGACGTCAGTACACACAGAGAGAGATGACGTCAGTACGAGAACGAGAGAGAGAGAGATGACGTCAGTACACACAGAGAGAGATGACGTCAGTACGAGAACGCGAGAGAGAGAGAGAGGAGAGAGAGAGAGAGAGAGAGAGAGAGAGAGAGATCTTTAAACATTTCTTCATCAAGAAATGTAGAAATCCGCATTAAGTTTCATGCATTGCTGACAATTCGGTGAGTTTTTGCGCTTGTGTTCCTACTGTAAGAAAAAAAAAATACTATAACATTTTTAATTTCCTTACTGGGTGTGTCTCGGTATTGACTCAGCCTCAAACTATGTATGCCTATAAAATGACAATGGACGGTGATGTATCCTTTGCGTGGTAGTAAAACGTCTGATAACTACACAGCTATTGATATTTTTCATGTGACACTAGAATAAATCGACCGCCACCAGTATATGGTCTGAGATATTTCGCTTATGCACTTAGTGTTCTATAATTTAAAAAGACAGTTTAATACACGCTAAAACATAAGCAAATAAGTTTTATCAACCAACATGCAGGTGTCGTTCTAAAATGCGAGTTTATACAGTAAAACGGAAATCTGTTCTGATTTTTGGACACCATCGCTGTGAAAATCAATTCAGACGGAAGTTTATATAAAGAAGAATATCGTGGATAAAACAAGAATTTTCTGACATTGAGCGTCAAACAGTCTAAAGATTACTAAACAAATCTCAAATCTGGGTTTTATAGACGTCTGCAAAAGTCACTGGTAAGTAGTCATCTTTAATTAAAACCCAGATCAAGAAATGAATTTCCCGATGTCCGTGTACCTGTTTCTTTGGCTGAGAGTTCATCATCAACATCGGAACCCGGTTTCTATTAGAACGACGCTTTCTCTATGTAAAAAAAAATTCTTTAAATGCTTAAATTAAAAATTGTGTTTACCTTAATATACCTTTGCTTACCTGTTCTTCCCCCCAGGCAGAATTCTACCTAAAATACCAGTAAGTTATTTATACATGTTTATCGCTCTTTCCGTTTAATCCCTTTACGATTTAAGGTAAATATGATCGAAGTCTTTGTGACAAAGGTAAATCAATTCGTGCACAGGTACGAACTTCTCGCGTTTATTTTTTTTCCCTTTTAGTGTACATTTTTGTTTTATGTTTTATTCGTCAATAATCGGCCCGTCGAACTATGGGGGTCATCTCCAAACTTTCAAACTTTTAAAAAAATCCGTTTGATCATTTTATTGAAAACTGCATTTAAAATAGCAATTATTAAAAAAAAAAAAGCAAAGAAAATCCTAAAAATATGTGTTTATAAAGTCTATCAGTGCTTTGTGTTGTGGAAACTAAAAAAAAAACAACAAAAAACAAGCACTTGACGTCTGAGCAGCGCCATCTAGGGAAACTTTAAGACATTCGAAGTGAACCGAAATCTTTGCTATCCTCTTAACTATTGCATCTTAATTGCTTTTGTCTTCTTTTTTTTTTTTTGGAAGTTGCAAAAGATTTGAGTTTCTATTTCTACCTGGGAGACTGGTTCACTTAGGTGAAGTGCCACAACCTGGGTATCGTGAGTAGGTCGGTTAATAGACCAAACACAGCCCCAAGCTGCTTCCTTCCTACCCCCTGCTAGGAAAAAAAACAAAAAATTGGAGTGATTCTTCAGACTAAGTTCTTGGAATAGTAAAAGATTTTTTTAAAAAATATATTGGTATTTTAAAAAAAACCCCACCGTTTTACAATAATTTAAACCTGGGTATTTATTACCTTATACTGCGGTACCGTGATCGCTGAAATAGTACTTTCTTTGTAGCAAACCTCCCTTAAAAAGAAGAAGAAAAGCAACTCCCTAGAAATTCCAACAGAATTGTCAAGCACCAGTTTCTTTTTGTTTTTTTTTTAGATCTCTTCCATTGCGCTCAGACTCAGTCGACTCTGTCACTGCGTAGCCTGAGAGGCTTACAAAGCTACCACAATCCTTGGCGCCTTTCCCTTTACCAGCGAAGCGTAGTGGCTGTTCACAGCGGAACTTTGATCTCTGATGCTGGAGCCCCCTTATCCGCCGTGTATACACGCATCCACCAAGAGTTTCCCAACGACAGCAACGCCCGTCGTCAGAAAGTTCTGATAACCCATCCCCGTCCATGCTGGATGCCAACTTTCCGTGGCGGCCACAGTTTCCATCTTTTCGCAAATCCGACGCGAAAGCCCATTTTGTTCAGATTCAGGTTTCCTACGGCTGCCAGGTTCTATAGCGCACGGAGAGCACCTGTTTACATTCGCTGGACTTCTAGCACGGGTTTTTTGGGAGGAATTATTTATCCTCAACTGTTTCTTCCGGCAGAATTCCGAGCAGACTGACTATCAGTTTGCAAACGTTATTGCGCAGATAGTTGGAGGAATTGTGGACAAAAAAAACAGATTCTGTGACCCTTTACGAAAAGAACCCTAACTGCAGTTTTTCTTGTTGTTTTTTTTTAATTTTTTTTTATAAGTTCCTGTTTCGTGAACAAACAAAACGCCGTCTATGTGCAGCAGTTATAATAACAGTCATCACGCGTCTGTTTTAACTTATATCTTACTTAATGTGATACCGTGAAAATCTCATCACTGGGGCAGCTAACGTGTGCGCCTCCAATCGCTGAGGCGATTCGTTATTATATGATAAGGATCTAAATCTGGAAAAAAACGGGAGCTTATTTTTAGAAAGTGTCAAATTTACAGTAATATAAAAACCAGTTGCCACACATAATTCAGCCCTTCCACGAAAAGACAGCTTCTAGACAGCAATATATTTACATCGGGTCATCAGTAAGATCATAGAGTAAAGTGGATTACGTTATTATTATTATTATTATTATTATTATTATTATTATTATTATTATTATTATTATCATCAGTGCCTAGCGCTTTCGACCGGTTATTGTCAAGATTAGAGACACGTTACGCCATCTAGTGACAGCTAGTTTTCGTGTTGGTGCTCTTTCCCGTTTTGAACACTATTTGCATTTTACGTACAGTGGCGAACGTGAGGAAAAGCACCTGTTTTTCGGTCAGTAAGCAGTAGATTTTGTAATATTTGGAAGGCACAAAATTGTGCATCTTTTGCTCAAAAATATGGGAAACGTGTTTTTGTTTTTTTTTTTATTTAGGAAACTGTTTCTTTTTTTAAAAAAAACGACCCTAACTAGTTCAATAAGTTTCCACTGCTTAAGTAATGTTGGAGAACCATTGTTTTATATGGACTGTCTGGAATAGAGTGGACCTCGCTTTCCATAGTATAGTGGGTCATATTTTATTTAGAATGTGTGCAAAATTAGAAGGGCTGAATTAACGATCATTTAAACGTGAATTGTCGTTGCTTGCAGAAGCATAAATGGCTGGTTATTATTTTTAAATATGCCAAGAACGTATTTAAAAAATGTGCTGACCGTTCACCGTGCGTACAGAATGGCGATGACACGGACAAAGCCGTCGAAGAAGTTTTGGAGAGGCGCCTGCTGCTCGAGACAGCCAGGGGTTTTAGCGCTCCTCATAAATCCCTACACCGCCCTGTCACAAGCAGAATAGCCGAATGGCGCACTCGCGTGCTACCTTAGAGAAGATCTCGCTGACCGCTCGTTGCAACTGGACAATTGTGGATTACCCCTGGCAGCCGGTGGCATACGTGCATTATGCGTCTTCGAGCAGCGCGGAGGACTGGAAACAGCGTCAGGTGTCTGGTACTTTGTCTAACGAAGCCTGTGCTGGGGCTGTTGACGAGGACCAGTTCGTTTCTGCAGGTTTTCTCGGTCCTAAATGAAAACTTTTATGGATTGGCCTAGCCTGCTAGTGTTCGATCGATCCGCCCCTTCCGCCCCCCCCCTGTAAGGTGCGTCAAAACATCCGTTCTAATGACCTTCGTTCGTGAATGCAATAATTTCTCTAAGTAAAGACACCTTTAATAAACGCTAGAACGTTAGATGATAAATGGCAAAGATTGCCAAAAAATATTGTCGGCTTAGCGTCGACATCATAGCTTTTTGATGGCAAAACATTGCGACAAAAACTGAAATTATAATGGATATTAAAAGAAATAAATTGGGCTGACATTGAAATTTGGGATTCTCACTGTTGCAAGATCTGGGATTTAATGCCGCGATATCGTCTGAATAAACACGTCTTACTATTATGTAGATCTAACGACTGGTTAACCGAGTGTTCTCTCTGGTGATGATCGTCCATTCGCTCTTTTAAAACTCTTTTAAAAATTGTAGACACGAGGTTGGATTTCAGACAAGGAACAGTTGTGATTTTTTGTGTAATCTTCACTCAAGAGAATAGATCCCCGGCCGGCTTCTAGTTTTATCGATGAGGCGTCGGTGACCTGAACGTGGTCTAGAGCGTTGTTAACCCCCTGACGACGCATCTGTCATGCTGCTGCGTTGTTGCCAAGGGCAGTCGGGTGCGTGCCAGACCGGAATTTAAAAAAAAAAGGGGGGTGGCTACGGTGGCGTCAGAAGTCGCAGCACCCGATACAGCTAGCATTCTCGGCAGGACTTTAGCCTGCCAGTTTCCTCGCCGTCTCAGCCACAAGACTGCTCTTTACTTCAGCGTAGATCGAGATGAAGTTACCAAAGTTGGCGACTATCGACAGTGTTGCCAAGACAGAGGTGGCTTTCCGCTAATCAAGGTGAACGGATAAAAGAAGATATCGGTAACGTGTGTCCGACCTTAAAGTCAGAAATATGTCTTTGGTATTTGCTACGCGTGATGCAGAAGCTTATAAATGCGCAGTTTCATAAACCGTGAGAGTTTTCTACGCCCTGTTATCATATTCGTAGATAAGAAAACTAATTTCCTTATCACTCCGCTGGTAGAGAATTCCATTCATCTTGCGTTCACTGCTCAGGACGGTGGTTTCCATGACTACACACACCAGCGATAAATGGCATTTATATGTGGGTCCCACCGCGTAACTGCATGTTGTAATTCAAGAATTTTTCCTTTCTTGTACCTACAAAAATGGAAGGCGAGATATCGCCCCAGGATTTACAGGATAATTTCTTCCGTTTGCTACCAAAACAGTGTCTTTGAAATATTTTTTTTTTCAAAATCATTAAACTGGTTTGCAAAAGGATAAGTCCGCTTCGCAGTTTCCCCACCTGGACTTCTGATGCCCTTGACTTCAGACAGCATTTTACAACAGTTATTGGCTGTTTAAAGTAATTCTTTCTGTATTAGCCGCAGTGTATAGGTCGCTGTCTGCCTGCCCACTGCGTTGTTATAATAGTTTCTCTTCTACAGTCAGAAAGTTATAGTTTACCATATGGTTCCCGATGCTCTAGCTGTTTATAATAGCGCTACAGTGTTTGATTCTCCATACATGTATCAAAGACATTCCACTCTACTACCGCCTTTCTCTTAAAGTACATCAAAGATTCCACAGCCTTTGCGCACATCACGGGCCCGAGTTAACAAGTCGGCTCTAGATTAAACTAACCGCACGTCGGGGCCAGAAAGATACCTGAACCTTTCACAAAAAATGTTCCCTGCAGTATAATGGAGAATACTTACCGTGGTCTGAACCCTGACCAACCCTATTCGGTATGGGCCGTGTGGGTAGAAAACAAAGCCAAACATGTATAAACAAATTTACGGAGAAAGATTCCTTCTAGTGATGGGAGAAACTACACGAATGCGGTCTGTTTATTAAATTCGTCCTTACATGACGTTCACTGGAGTTTACTGGCAAAGCTGACTGCATTTCGCGAGTCGCATTTAAAGCTGTGGAGCCAGACCTCGTGACCACTGTCCGCTTAGTTCAGTGAGTTTTCCACGTGACCTATCAGATAACGCAACTGCGCCTACAGCTACTCACCTACCTGCGCCGGTGACTGGTAAAGGAATCCTTCACGGTTTTTAAAGGTCGTCATTCGATGATCACATCTTATTTCTATTATAACGAAAATGATAATTTAACGTCAGTTAAAAATGATTAGCGGGTGGCATAAATATCAGCTACGAAACCTCGGACCGGTGACGGTGACTGGTCGTGATGCTCACATTCTCCCGCATACCGTACCGATGCTGAATTGAATAGGGATCAAGGGACCGCATTAAAAAAGAACATGCCTCTAGATGAGTCAGAATTTAATATCTCCACGTTCATAGATACATTCAAGAGATTCAAACCCGGTCCTTCACATGAATATCATAATAGGGGGAGATGTTTAACTGAGTTAATGTTTGCCGTTAGCTGTGTGTGTTTGTTGTGCAGTCAGAAATCTGTTTCTAATAGTTTCGCTAACGAGCTCAACTTGGCGACGCTCTCACTTCAGTCAGATGCATTTCCTGCAGCATCACACGTGGAATAGCTTTATTAATAATTATGTTTGCTGCACAAAGTCGATAATCAATGCATAAAAGGAGATCTTGTGCAACGAAAGTAATTTTCTCTTTGGTTACTCGGTAAATTTCCAAAACGCTTCCGAGAATGTGTCTGAAAGCTAAAGGGTAATTAGCGCATCTTATGGTGGTATTTATAGCTAATCAACGTGCGGATGCCTCTTGTTTTTTTTACCACGGGCTATTACGATCTGACGCAGGTAAACTCGCAACACGTTGGATCTCGTAATTCTTTTATTTTTTTTCTTAAGATCCTCAGTGGATTCGTTTTTAAAGCTGAGAGACAAACATTTTATAACATAATTATGTCAATGTCATAAAGAACTACAGCTAGGAATGTCTCTGAATTTTTCTGACATCCATAGAAACGCGTAAAGATGTAGCAGTTTATTGTCAGTGTGGACGCTGCATTATAAACCTTAATCTTGGAAGATCAAAGTTACCGTTTTATTACCTTCGAGTTTACCTGCATTCTATATATATTCCGTGTTTCTGTCCCCCCCAAATATTATTGCTTACTATGCACGGAAACAGCGATTGAGAGCTTAGCAGTTATCCATGTAGATTACTCTGGACCCAACATCCGCCTAATTTCTACAGCGGCTTCAAGGTGATGAATTATAAAAGCTGACAGTCTTTTCCGTGTTTATTCGCTATAGGCGGTGGCCTCCATCAATCATGGTTTCCTCCTCATCACCAGTCACCGGCGGCCATTGACAGAAATCTATGAATCGTAATTGACACTGCACCGTGTATAAGGTTACGTCACTGTTAGATTATTCCCAGTTAGCTAAACGCCCATAACTGTGCTGTCACGACGAGAATTTCATACTCTGTTCAAGAACTTTGCTCGGCTAACATTTTGAGTAAGTTTAGATGTACTGTATTTCATGCCACCGCCATAGGTAGATTTTTTTCATCTTTATCTACTAATTTTTTTATTGGCAACTGGAAAAGAGAAACTTAAACGGTGATGGCTCAGGAAAATTTATGTAAACGAACTCAACGAGGTTTTTCTCTGAAGACCTTCGTCCCGGTGCACTACAACCGGTTAGAAGAGAGACAAAATACGCGTTTAGTTTATGTTTTTAAAATGAGAACTTGAAGTCGTTTTTTTGAAACCATTTTTCTTTTTTTTCGCTTGTAAAGATTTTTTTTAAAAAATGAAATAACTAAAAATTAGCGCCACGGTTTTTCGGAATAGGGCGGCGGACTGGGCCGACGTTGGCGTCGGTCTGCCACTTAGCATGAATGTTGCAGATGGCGCTAGTGTTCTGTTGTAAACTTTGCACGCTAATGTGCCCTTAAAGCTCGCGGACGATCAGAGACCTTATTATCATCTTTACCGACAAATGACCTCGTGTCGACGGCTGAAGCTGTTAAACGATGATAAACAAAAGGAAAGTTAAAGATCACGAATCAAGTTGGAAATGAGGGGTGCATCGTGGTTCTGTAAAGAAGACAGTGCGCTGGCATCTAGGACGACAGGCAATGGATATCGGTTAAAATATATATATATACACACACGACTTAATTAAATAGATGACGGTAAAACGGAAAATTATTAGCAGTTTTCTTGTTTTTTTGTCAGTTCCCCTTCCCGACATTTGTTTGCCTACTGGGTTTCTGCAGTTCTGATTCCGGTGAGCTGCAGACATAAAAAAAAACAAAAACAAAAAAAAAATCCATCTTCTTACTCTATCCCTTCCATGGTACTAAACTCTTTTAAACGAAAATGTTAGAGTTTGGTCATAATTTGGACATTTTCGGGAAATTGTTTTTGGAATATCAGCTTTTATTAAGTTGCCCCTATTTCCATTTTTTGAATTCTCGTTAGTCATCAGACCTTATTCTCGTCAAAAGGGGAAGTTCCTCCAGCTCGGTCTGTACAGGTCGAGCTGACCCAACTCTCTAGTTACGTTTTCCGCTGGTAGGATATCATTATGAAACAAACGTGCGTCCAATTATACGCCGTCTGACGTGTAATTACAGAGTTCGCCGTGCAAGGACGTGACCCCAGCGAGCGCTGTGTTGACCTTTAAATCATTAATCATCAGAACGAATCCGTTATTTACGGTAGTTCTTAGTTAGACGAAAGTGCACAGAGTTGAATATCTCTGTTTAGGGGCAACCATCGGTGACACTTTGATAGGGTTTTGTATCCAAAAAGAGAGAGAGAGAGAGAGAGGAGAGAGAGAGAGAGAGAGAAAGAGAGAGAGAGAGAGATTGACGTCAGTACAGAGAGAGAAGAGAGAGAGAGAGAGAGAGATGACGTCAGTACAAGAGAGAGAGAGAGAGAGAGAGAAGAGAAGAGATGACGTCAGATAGAGAGAGACAACAGCACACAGAGAGAGAGAGAGAGGGGGCAAAACTTACGCTATATCTTCAAAGGGGACAGGTGATAACGCGTATTTGATTTTTTTTTTGTTTGTTTGTTTAAAAAGCTCGCTTCTCTCCGGTGTTTCATCTGGTAGAGCTAACGGAAGAAAGTTATCAGACATTCACATCAAGTAGAGCTGTCAGCAGCGAGTTAGTCAACCATCTGGGTCGAAAACAAAGCTCCAAAAGCCACACCCATCTCTTCTTTTTTTTTTTTTCCTTCTGGTTCTGAAGAAATTGGATTTACCCAAAACCCACAGTCGAGAAAATCAACCGGCAGTGTTTTGAATAACAGTTTCTCTTTCAACAACACAGCTAGGAAATTAATCTTGATTTTCTGCTTTGTTTGGGTGTGGCAAACAACAATCGGTTACTACAAAGCTCAGCACTTTCCTTATACTTTTTATAGTAATGTTATAGTTCTATATATCTGTCAAAAAAGACATGCTATCCCTGTTTCGTCTTCTTGGTTTCATGTTTGATAAGAATGAGTGCCTCAAAATCCTCTGTATTTTTGACAATCCAAGCAGACTTGGTCCCCCTTCCATTGAGATTTCTAATTAGAATAAGAAATATATGATCAGCTTTTTGTTATTCTATGATGGACCAGAGTCTGACCTGGTTTTGGTACTGGGGCGGCCAGCAAAGCCCTGGGTTTGGCTGAGGGTCACAGAACTTCATGCAACAACGGCCAGGATGTCTGTTTGCCTGCATTATTAAGATTTAAGAGAAAGTATTTGAACTTTAGAATTTAGTGGGAGTGGTCGTAATTGATTATGCGAGAACTCCAGGAATCTGATGTGAATATGGTCTCAGTTACAGGAGCTTTCACTAGGGACACGGTAAAAGTATTGAAAACATTTTCCAGTAAGTAGATTATAAAAAGGTGCCCCGATACAAATGGCATCAAAAACATAGATGTCACGAACACAAGTTGGAAAACCTGTAGTGGTGACAGAAAAGGTGAAGAAACTAATACACTGCACTTTTCCGCCGACGATGTAACTTTTTTAAACCTCCCTGTCGCTCTGATCGGTCTGAAAGCGACATCTTCATTCGTGTCTGGTTACCTTTTCCGGACAGTTCTTATTCTAAGAGGTCCCTGGTAACATCGAACCTGGAAAGGGGGAGGGAGGTATTGCCGATGATTATTATTTTTGTGATTTTTAAAATCTTGTATGATTTTGTTTTCCATTAACCGTTGAGGAACCTATCTATTGGACGAGCTTATGGTCTAAGCCGTCTTTGGTAACCCTTTCACTGCTGAAGAGTCCAAGGCAGCCCCCGCTTCTTTCTTAATGGGATAGAAGAATCTCTTCTAAACATTATTAACAAGCGGCAGGTGTTTCGAAGATCGTCGAACAGCTAGAGAGCTGACGTTGCACTGCTAAACGATGGGGAGACTGCAATAAAACGGTAGGCAAACAACCGGCGGTGAAGCTATAAGTAAAAGGAGAATATATGGGGGGGGTCGTGGGCTGACCTGTTCTCTAAACAGTGAAAACAGACTGTAGAAGGCCGACTACACGAAAGACCGACTCTACACGCGCACTCATCGACCCCAGATAAGAAGCGCTGACCGACATAAAGAGAAAAGACATCTGTCTTGCAAATGTGTCTGTGCACTGATCGGACCAGAGAAGGGGCCTGGAGCATCTGTCCGAGTCGTTAGGGGCTCGGTTCATCCATCAACCGTCTGCCAGCATCCACCCACTCGCACTGGGTTTGGTGTCAGCCGAAGATGGCTTTAGCCGTGTACACCAGGAAACAGGGGCCGGCCGACAGGAAATCTGGCTCCATACACCGTGGCCCACAGCTACATTTCTAAAAATGTTCTCAAAACTCCCATTGTTGCTTTTTGTGATTGACCCCCCCCCCACGTCCAGAGATCAATGAAAAGCCATTGCCAGTTTTCCTGAGAGAACTGAGGGTAGTAAAAAGGGGGGGGTTATTTTTTTTATGTTCTTCAGAAAGCAGAAAAACGACACGAGACGAGAATAGCTCAAAATCCCTAAACCCCTGTTAACGGGTACAGAGTTTCGGAGGTGATCCCTGCTGCGGTCAGCATGGCGGCATCACGAACTGTCTATCGGTCAGCCATCATCTCGACAGCGTTCTGGAGTAAAGGCTGCCCAGAGAGACTCCGCACTCAATGACTTTAAACTGTGCTGCTGCTGCTGTTTATGATTAAGCTAACATTCATGTACCCCCCACTCCATCGTAGCTTTGGTGCGATTAAGCTAAAAAAAAGACCAGTAATCGACATAGAAGTGAGAGACAGTAATCAGAGGAACTGGCAGAGGTTGCCGTATTCCCTCCCCCCCTCTCTCTCTCTTTCTCTCTCAACGACTCTGGTCACAACCTGGTCGTGACAGATCCCACCTGCAGCGTCAGTCAGCAGCCCCGCTTAAGCTCAGCTGTAGGGGCCACGAGGAACAACTGTGGACAACAAAACACCGTAATAATAAATATTCTTAATTAAATGAATTAACTAATGTGCATTAAATATCTGACAACTTCTCACTCTGCCGATGTTTTAAATGTTCTTTTAGGTGGATCATTCCACTCCAGGTGGACAAGTAGAAAACTAAGCTTCCCCGTGTGGCGACATTGCCACGAAGAATGGTTTTAGCTTGTCTTAATTACGTTTCTTTCAAAAAAAAATTTTTTTAAAATCTTTGTCGAGGCGGATGAGGTTGGGTCCAGCAGCTCGATCCACGCCAAGTTCTTGAGACTGTTTTTTTTTTAAAAAAGGAGTATTTAAATTCGAAAAAAGCAAAAAAATCCATAATAATGTTCGGGAAGAGAGTCCGTGACATCCGCATGTTTTTGTGATCCTTTCTTTTTCACCTTTACAACAAAAGACGAGTTCTGTTGTCTCAGACAGATGCGGGTCAAAACCGGTGGTCATAATTATGGACTCATCCAGAAAATGATCATCAAGCATAAATCAAGATATTTTGAAAAAGAAAAAAAAAAAACTGGTTTTATCTGTAGAGATTTCTTAAGAGTGAAATGCTAATTTACCTGTGACCAAGTGCGCTAATACACGATTATATAAGATGCATGGAATATTTCATCGGTGAGTCTACAGTTACGATCGCCAAAGATTCAGCTCAGGAGAACGTGCTGGTCATATCAAAAGGGGAATAACTCGGTTTTACACAAACTTGCTGATTACACGCCATTATGCGAATGAGCTTGATCGGCCACTAAAAATTAAATTATCTTTAATTTCACCTGCATATTTTCTGATATATGGACCCCCCTATACCACAGTGCAATCAGAGTACTTCTCGCTCAAACGCATTCAGGTCTGCAGGCCCACCCTTTGAGATTCCTGCCAAGACTACCTACCACATCTCCACCTCCTTGGTGATCCTATTCTATAACGTTTGTGGGCTGGCTGCCTTGTTCCACGTTCCTTCCAGATGAATATGTGCTATGAGTCACATTAAAAATTAAATCTTAAGTAGTGCGCAAAGAAAAAATGGCTCCATATTTTTCCCAAGTGAGATGTTTACGCCACCCGTTGAACCGATTCTAGTTAATGGCTGTTGGCCAAGAGGATACAGATCATCGGTCTTCTTGTGTAGAGCTCTCAGGCTGCGGCATATTGTCAAGGCTGGTACAAACTTCTCTGTGGACGCAGAGGAAGATTTAATTTTCACAAGATCTACATGAAATATAAGTAAATAGCTGTTATCCATTAAAGAAGCAGATAACAGAGTAGACGCCCCAAGTATAGCATTTTTGCATAGTAGCGGTAGGAAAGTTATTTAACATTTTTACTAAATTGGTCGGTTAGCGTAACTTATCACACACTTGCATGCGCACGCGTAGTTAAAGGTAGTACATTTACAGCAAGCAATAAGTCCGCATACAGACAGTTCCATGTCAGTAAAGCGCCATAGCTTCCTGCCTCGTTTTCGTACTCTACAAAGACATTCGGGTAAGTTTTCCAGCAAAAAGCGGTACACTACCGCGCTACTGTAAATTGGCTTCTATTTTCATTTACTTTCAGCCGTTAACCTTCGGCTCCATCACGTATTTTATTATCATTGGGTGCGATACATGTCTGTTACAGCTTTCGTAGCTTCATCACTGTCATAGAATCAAAGCGAAGTAGCAATAAAATAAAGAGAAGCTGGGGGGTGGTTCTCACTTCTTGGGAAATTCGGCCACAAATCTTCACGAAAAACGTCCGTTATAACGGGAATTGGTGAGTGAGCGATGAGAAATAGTTTTATACCACAGCTTCCTGTTTTGGCGAAAAACAAAATGTATCCAACTAAAAGAGACCTTTGTGTTCTACGCGGTATTTGAACGTGACGCTTTATCCACGTGTGACTAACTTTCGTTTTCATGTGGTCTCTGAACGTGAGATTAGCCTTATCCAAGTCTGACAGTCCTGTTCATTCTTGTGTTTTGAAGATAAACCAGCAGCATTCATGTCTGACTGGCCATCGTGTTCCATCTGGAATTTTATCGTAGAGAGAGAGACGCACGATTGTTACTCACTCCGTGTTCTACCCGACTACTTGATGACTGTTTAAAGCATTTGGATGAGATCCTTCATTTTCACATGATAATTCTGTTTTCCTCTCTTTGGCGGATTGACTGAACAGGTGAACGAGTTTACATCAAACCACCGCGCCTGGCCGACCCCTGCTGGGGGTCTTGGCAAAGCTCGAATGAAATATTAGTTTATTTCTACGTGTAAGTCGGGTTACGTTAAATGTTTGACGTTTGTCTCTATGAGCTGATGAGCAAAGAGATAGATGTAAACGAGAATCCGTCTGACTATAACAACTGTCTTTTTGTAAGCTTGGAATTTAATACTATGAAATAAAGAATTTACTCATAAAAACTCTAACGCTAAGATTGCTTTAAATAATTGGGTTTGTGGATACTTCTTTTATTAAGTGCGTGTCCGCACGGCTTCCTAGAGCCGACTACAAAGAGTTAAAGTATTTCTGTAACACGAAGGTTAGTTCTTCAAGGTGCGGATAACTCTTAGCGGCCTCTATGATGATCAGTTCGTTTTACCTACATCAGCTCTCCCGCTGGAGCTCAGCGATTGCGAGTTAATAATAAGATTGTTTTTATTTCAGTGTAATTATCATCTTGATGTTTTCCGATCATGTTTGGACTACAAAACAGTTTCATAATCTATTGATAATAACAATGGAATTTTAAAATTAATTCGAAGGCTGTATAGAGAGAGATGATCGTACCATTAGTTCCGGCATCAACAGGTGCTTATTTACTGAAATAATAATAATAATAATAATAATAATAATTAATAATAATAATAATAATAAGGATTTCTGAGTAATATACGATTTGTCGGCAGCACATTTTTTGGCTGGCTACTTTCCGTTGTTGTTCTATTCCTCTTCCTCTATGCTTTTTCCTTTTCGATTCTCGTAAGTTGTTCTGACCTATCTTCGGAACTGTCGTAGAATATAGCCGTTCCTTTGTGGCAGAGCTTTTAAGAATGACATCACCTTTTTGTCCATTCAACCCTGGCTGTTTCTCTCGATTCCCCCCTCCGGCGGTGCTCCACCAAACAGTCATCCTCCTCGCAGCACCAGCAGCTTAAAATACCCCGGCAGGATCTGATGAGCCGGCGATCAGCTGGTTCGGTACGCCGGTGCTATTTCCATATTGAACAAATCGTCTGTAACTCTAGATTGCGTTAAACTAAAAAGCAGGGCCCGCCGAGTGCAGAAACATAACTTGTGTACCGGTATCGCTCTTTATTCGAGAAGATCCATTTACGTCCGTGTCCGCCCCTGAACCGTTCGGCGGTGTTCGTTCCGGACACACGACGATAGACAGGTCACGTGATGGAGAGCACCTCCTCTCTTTCCAATGACGGAAAGACACGAAATTCTGCCAAATTCGTATTCTGTCGTGAAAAATGAACCGTGTAACCTTTGATTCAGCTGTGTCCTCCTCCTCCCCCCCCAACCCGGCATCACAGACTGTATAATGTAAACCGAAATAAGCATCCCGCCTGTTAATACACTCCCGACTTTGTCCACTCTTTCCCTGAAGGCGACATCTAGTGGAGGCTCCATGTTGATTTCCTCGTTCTCAAGCAGCTGTGAACTAACCGTCAATAAAGAAGCATTGATTTCTACGTGGGAAAGAAGAGGTTTTCAGTATAGACGACTTCTATCCACACTTTTCTACTATATTTACATGATTTGTTTTTTGGTTTATCTTGAAAATAAATACAAGACAAACACCTGAGATAACGCGGTAGTAAGTAAGTAATGAGAAAAGAGTTTGTAGATTACAGGAAACACAATCAGTAGATTCCATATTAAATTAGACTACATTAACTATAGAGATAAAATATTTTTAAAAACGAGCTGGTATACCTATAATCATCTCTACACTCGTTCCCTAGGTCGTTTGGACCCCTAAGGCGGTGCGTTTAGGGCATTCCATAACCCGCCAGGAACCTCTCTCTTTCCAGGTTGAGATGTAAGGTGAATGTTAGCGATATAACTGTTTCGGACTTCAGTAACAGCATCCGCAGCACGTACGACCGACCCCACCGGGGAATCGAACCCGCGATGCAAGGATTGACGAGCGAACTCGCTACCCGCCTCGTTACGACGCCATCTGATTCGCTTAAAGTATTTTATATTAAAGATTTCATGGTAGAATATGGGTCGTGGTAAACTAGTGGGTTTTCAAAACTAACCTGATAGATTATGGAATAGTTTGGTGGTTATCTTGAAGAATTCATTAGTACCATGTTACCATTTTTACTATAGACTTGGGGAGAGGGGAACTATAGTTGTGATCTTGATGCTACCGTCGACTGAGCGAAGAAGTTTATAAGGCCTACATCTTCCACGGCGCAAATGTACTAGTCTAGAACATCTACTATGTACGAGATCCCTAGTTTCCATCACCTACTGTATGCTTCCAATCTCTTATTTACAGCGTAGAATGTGTCACTGAAATATATGTTTACTTCATCTGCGGTGAATTTCCCAGCGCACCGAATCCCTCAGTTAGTCTAGACTATCTTTTCACAAGCTCACCTGTGTACGGAACATAACCGCATTAAGGCGCACAGAAAACGAAAAAGAACAGAATCATCTACCTATAAATCTTGTATTATGTAATATTTAACTATTACAATAAATTAACTAAATATAAACACAGTGGGCCTTTTTTTTTCATTCGAAACCAATCAAGAAAAAGGATTTCAACAAAATCTGTAGTCTCTCCTTGTTTACAGAAAGGATTTTAAAAACAATTCCATATTTGAGAAAGACATTCGTCGAAGCGAATGGTTACGGATTACAAAGGATCGGTAACGGGGCTGAAAATATATCTGTTCCTCAGCATTCTCGAGAAAGTAATTAAAAAGTAGGAAAATAAAGAATCTCTTTTTATTTCTTTTAAGAAAAATATGTGGAAAAACTCCCAGAAATGGTAACTTGTACAACGTAGATAAAGAAAGCACAACCTACAGACTACTTATATTTTGCATGTCCGCCTAGCACACGCTTCAAAGCAACCCACATCTCTACATCTGACTGCAGCAAGCACCTGTACACCTGACTTGCACGTTCTGCGTAGCCAGGCCAAATCTGTGCGCCCCCTGTACAATTTTGGCGCTTTTCGATAGGAACTTGCACATACCTCGTATCTGTTGCAACATCGGTTGTTTCGCATATCACAGACATATTCTTGTGTTAGTCTACTACTCGCCGTCCTGTTGTGGCGAAAATCCATCTAAAAGAAAAGGCGTTACTTAAAACCATAGGTCTCAGAGGTGTTCTCGATTTTCCTTTCCTGGAAGTATTACGTAAATATTCAAATAGTATTTATTCTTCTTTAATTCAAGTATTACAAGAATCTTTCTTAGCGTCTTATACACTGACCGCCGTTTGTATATCTGATAACTAATATAAATTACGTGCTTTCTTTTATTCAGCTTAAAATGTTTCAGTGTTTTTAAATTAAATTTCACTTTACTTTAATTAAATTATTAAAAATGAAAATCTAAATATTTTTTTAGTAAAAAGGACAAATATACATTATCAAATTATAAAGTTTTAAGACTACCCTATTCTATCTCATTAGTTGCCTTTGTAGGTTAATGTTTTTGACATTGTTTCATGGTGAGAAAAGAAATTCATCTTTATTTCATTAATGCCACATTTGTGGAAAACTGATGCTCCTTTTCTTCTTACGAAAGGAGCCCCTCGATTCGATGCTGAAGACGGTTTTCAAAGTAATTGTCGGGAAAAAAACCGAGCTACTAAAACAGGAGACCATAGAATCATTAACCGGTTCTATTTTTAGGATGGTAGTAATTTTATAAACTTGTAGAAAAAAAAAAATTAGAAAAATGCTAATGGGATTTCTTCATTGTGTTGAGTTTTCAAGGACTTTGGTCCATTCTTTCAAGAATACCCATGTCAGATAACACGTTGATAAAAGAGTTTACTTTCGATTTACCCGCAACCGAAGTATTCCCCGTGCCAAAGACCAGCCAGTTGAATAGAGAAGGAAATCGGAGATGTGCAGCGAGGAAGCGATTTCTAAGGAGGAGTAACATAATTGATGCCAACAGATGCATATGTGCCAGATAAGATTTCTATGACCACTCTTAGACTGTAACATCTGTTCTGTAACCAAAAAAGTTCAAGTTGTAGACCATATAGCATGACAGTTTGCTTTGGAAATATTTCAACCAGCATTACTACCAAACTTTTTTTTAAAAAAGCACTAGGTTCAATCAGTTGTTCGCTCCAGAGATTTATAAGATAAACCGAATCCCATACTTCAACACTCCGTTACAGTGAAAACGGATTAAATCAAAAGAATTTAATATAAACGCAGCCAAGTTTTCTTCTTCTTAAGTACCAAATAAGACCATAAACAAATGTTGGATTTTAAAGGAGTATTCATTATTTGACAATTCATACAGAAGAAAATAAACACAAGCGTTCAGTTTATGTGAATTAACACTTAGAGAAAGTCACGTGTATATTGGCTTAATTTTTAAAGTATTCATTTGCATAAAATAAATGTCTAAGGAACACCTTTTTTCCCTTAAAATTAGAATTTATACGGAAACTACTTTCATTTAAAAAATATGCAACAACAAAAAAAAATGGGTAGAAAGCAAGAAAACTGAAGACTTCCTAAAAAGAACTGCACGGGTTTTTATGTATCGCTGAGGATAGAAAGCTTTGGCAAGGATCTGCCGTATACAAGAGGACTTGTTTTAGATAACACTGCAATAGGTCGAGGTCATGTGACTCCGCATCCTCTTTTTGCATTTAACTAACACCATACATTCCAGTCAACTCTTACAATGTGGCCTATCCTTAAACAAATAATTACAATTTCTTTTAATTCAAAAATTTATTTGCCAATTTGATGTATAAATTTGAGCGTATCAACTATAACTTAAACTCTTTAAAGTGGAAGAGAATGGAGAATTCTACTGTCAGGGTTTTCTAAATCTATTATTTTATTGGTTAAGTTCTTTTCAAACAGCTGAGGCGGCCGGTCGTGGAACCGACCCAGCTCACACCACATACACTTGCAAACTTAACAAACACCCCAACAATTGCACCACACCATCCCCCCCAAAAAGTTCTTTTCAAACTACAATGGTACCCGCATCCGGCTACACACGCGCTTCGTTACATTGTTAGCACTGCTGTCAGCTGACAGCAACACGGGCGCACCTGCATCTGCTTCGTTTCTCATAATTGGGCGAAGTGGAATCCGGTCAAAAGGAACGTGGTGATCAAGGTATTCCGCAAAAAGACGTACACACGGGATATACAAAAGATTGTGGAACCCACTTGAGAGCAGACGGAGTGATGCAGTTGATCACTTACAACAAATAGCCAGTTTGTGTCTATTTCTCCAGCGTGTCTACTCAAGAACGGTGCGGAGCTGTTCGCCACGAAGGGGTCTTCACCGTTACTGCCAGTATGGCCGGAGCCTCGATGCGTGAATTAATTAGCCAAAAGATGATTGGATAGAATTAATTCTACTTTGTTACAATTAAACTCTGTTACTCTCAAAACAAAACAGAAAAAAAAAGATTTTCTGGGGAGAAATCGATAACTAGCGGGAAGGATCGTTGCGATGGAAACAAGCACCTGCCAGCTCAATATTTTTCATAATGTTTCAGAGTGCAGTCCTAATAATTGCAAAGCAGGTGGCTCAACGACGTTTGTGACGTGAATACGTCTATGAAGACCAAGATAATTACCTCTGGTCTATTCAGAGGACGAGGTATTTCTTACAAGCAGTCAGAACAGTTTCGTTCAGTAAAATGGTAACATAAACGGTAAAAGGACATTATTGACTTCCAAATGTAAATGCTTCAGCTTCGGACAAACAGACATTAATAGTAATTTGTAAACTCTAGATTAGCGTCACTTAGCAACGAAATATATTTATATATAATAATAAACAATGATTGGAAAATAATTTTAAAAAAATGTTTTATAGTTGTTGTCTGGAAGCCAACGAGTTTTAGATATAACGAATCGGTGTACACAGGTTTCGCGCTGCTGCATTGATAAGACCCATCACGGAGTCTGCGGCTCAAGCGTGTAGCTGACAGCCTGGAGAAGACTCAAAGATGATTTACTAGGATGAGTAGCACCGTCAGTAATCTTATCTACGGAGAAAGAGTAAGGATACCCCGATTATCTACAGACGTCATGGCTAACGTTTTCAGAATATTTTAATTAAAAATTCATTAAGTTAAATAAACATTAGGTTACATCCCATACTACCAGAAAGGTTAAATTTAGAATTTCACCTGTTTTATAGATTACACATCAGAAAAAATGTTATTTTATAATTTTATAATCGTATTGTCTAATCTTGGAATGCATTTGGAAATCAAATAAGAAGATAACACCAGTACCTTTTAAAAATAGGCTGAAAGCTCATATCCCTTCAAAAGAGAGTTTATACGTTTCAAGGCTCCCTGCCTCTACGTGTTTTATGTTCATCTAATGGTGTCTAGTCACATACATTTTACTGCCTACTTACGCGTGCCTTCTGCACACCGCAAGGATGCCATTTTACAGAGAAAAGTACTAACAGTTCCGTTAGCGGTAAAGGTACACAGCTGCCACTTTAAGTAATCGCAGCGTACGTTGGTGGCTGGCGCTACACCAACTCGCCTCACCGCACGTTATTCGACATGAAGACGACGTCCGCATCTCGCACGGCGGAAATAATCTCATCACGTGATCATGCAGGCTCCCCTCGAGGAATATGGTGAATAGAAGAGGTCACAAGAAAAAACCCGCCTGCAGCAAACCTGCGCATCAACACTGTAAAGATACAGTCAAAATGCGCGTATTTTTTTTTTTTTAACGGCGGGGATATCTACTACAAATCTACGAAATGTTTTACCCTGCACCGTTGTCTACACCGACGGAGTGTCTACTGTTACCTCAACGGTGTATTTAACCGGCTGTTGTCGGACTTAATTAGCTCACTTATTCGCGTACACGCCGGTTGGGGGTTAGGGTTCGAGCACCTGTCTGGCTCCGATAAGAGCCACTGCATATCGTTCAGAGATGCCTTTGTACATTCGCCGGCTGGGTGTATCGTGGTCGCTCTGTCGCGACGGCAGGTTGGGGAAATGGTCGAGCTTAGCCATCTGTCGGATAAACGACGAGGCAGCACCTGACTGAAACGGAATTCAAAAAAAAAAAAATCCGGACTCAAAACAAACTAATAACTTTTAGCATTTTGAATCCTTTCTGTTGTTTGTTTTCCCGCCTTGATGAGAAGTTATGGTGTTTCAGAGAATTCTTTAGACAACTGAGATACCAGCTGCTCAACCAGCGGCATCTTAGGCTTGGTGTGCGTTGGTCAGCCCGCGTCGATCGCACTCACCGGATCCCCGTCGGATGCCAGGGTTATCTGAAGTTCCCAAATGGCTCAAGTCTTTTTTTCTAATTAAGAACAACAAAAATGTAAAAGAAAACGCAGGAACGATCACATGAGGGCGAGGTTAACTCGGGGTTGCTTCTAACAATCTCATTGAGGGATTGTTTTCCTGCCAAAGTCGTTCACGTTTGTCAACAAACTCGGTTTTTTTTTATGGAGGGGGAAACTCGATTCTTCTGACAGCGCGAAAGGCCGGCTCGTAGTAAAGTGAAAGTAGCTGGGTGTTAGGGTGATGGACGGGACAGAAGTTGTGGGCTGACTGAAGCCGGGTAGCAGGGGTGTAGCCGCTGTATTGGTTTCCCGAAATCTCTTAAGCTTTTAAATTACTTCGGTAAACAGACCCGCTTGGGCAAACATTGCAGATGGTTCCATGGCCTCCCCAAACCGCCCGGCAACTCAGCTCCGGCGAGTTTACAACAATCTTCACTTTAAAATCCCATTAATTGGTGGCTTTGAGAGAGAATGAATCATTTATAGACAAAAGGTAATATAAAAAGTGTTTATTTTTTGACAAGATGACGTATAAGTATGGATTCTACTTCCATATTTTCCCACTCTCTCCCTCATCCTACCCTCATTTCCTTTTGCTCGAATTTTTGGAGGCTGTCATAAAAAAGAAAACTCGCTAATCGCTTATAAGCTCGACGACTGAATGTTTAAGTTAAAATCTGTCACCACTAACAACAAATAAAACAATTATTACAAAGTGTTTAGCACCGATAGAAGACGCAACTGATATCTGATATACACATATGTCTGCTCTCTCTCTCCATCTCTCTCTCCTCTCTCTCTCTCCGCTCTCTCTCTCATCCGCGCTCTCTCTCTCTCTCTCTCGACGGACAGATCATCTCATCATCATCATCATCTCTCTCTCTCTCTGTACTGACATCATCATCATCTCCATCATCTCTCGTCTCTCTTCTCATCTCTCTCTCTCTATACTGACATCATCTCATCATCATCTCTCTCTCTATCTATACTGACATCATCATCATCTCTCTCTCTCTCTCTCTCTCTCTCTCTCTCTCCTCTCTCTCTCTTCTCTCTCTCCACCCAGCCTCCTGAATATCTGCTCGTGCCTCTGCCTTAAACAGAAACAAATTCGTGAATGATTCTCTAGAAAAAACAACTACAACAACAACAAAAACCGGTTTGAAGTAGGACACCTTCCCCGAGCGTTAGATGTGCTAATCATGGGGTTCCTCCAACTCTTAGGTATCGCTCTGAATTTCAGAGAAATTTTAAAAAATATTATGTGGCTGGTGTTCTTAAAAAAAAACCCTTGGAACGACAGAAAACCAAATAAGCGGCTGATAAGACCGCTTCGAGTTAAAGGTCTCGCTGTCTGACTGACGTAACAGTCGACTGTGCCAGTCGGATCACCGCAAAAACGTTCTCTTTCTAATCTCCCTTCTTAAACTCCCGTCTTAATCTCAGTCCGGGATGATATTTTAACAAGTACTACCGGTCCAAACCAGCCAACTCGTATGTTTCGCACGTGTAGGGGATTTGTCGATTGCAATGTTTTGTTAGGAACCAATTCTTCTTTTTTTTTTTAAATGATTACTAGAACAGAGACCAGCGACCTCTATGGGCGCTTTTTTTAAAAAAAAAAATTCTGTTTACCACCTGTTTGTGGGTCCAAGTTGTCCCGCCCTCTACAGATATTTGTCTGAATCATCGCAAACGCGACCACCCGTCTGTCTGATTAAAACCAGACGAGCAAAGCATCTGTACAGCCACCAGAAGTTACGTTCTCTTCTTAACACGAACCATCAGTTACAGCAGTGGAAACGGTTCTCGGTGCCCAGATAAACCATTCGCTCTTGAGCAGCCCTGAAGAGATTCAAGGTAGTCCGTTGGTTAGGGCACCAGACCGAGAAGGTGGAGTCGGGAGTTAGTCTCTGATCACCAATCCGACCGAATATGTAAGACCACGGCGCCCTTTGAGCGAGAAATGCGACGGTTTCTTTATGAAACGGATGCTCCGATGTTCTTTCTGGGCAAACGAATCCCGGTCCAGCTTCTGCTCTGCGGGTATTACGCGACGATATCTTTCGTCCAGGGTTGCCTCTAGCAGAGACACGGTTCGTATCTCCCTCGAGGGCACTGACCGTAAAAGGTGCCGTGCACGGTTGACTTCACTCGCCGGTATCTATGGCCTGTTGTAACAGCTGACGCTTTCCGTAGATTCCCAAGTGTTGTTGGAATGTTGTGGACTCTGGTTAGCTGAAGCTCTAATCGCGAGAGCTTCTCCCCCCCCTCCCCCAACCGTCCCGAGACGATCCCGGACCCAAAGCGAGCCAGCAGCTATAATAACAACCGACCAGAGCGGGGAGAATCTTTCGAAACACTTCTACTTCCAGACATCTTCTCGACGCTCCGCTAAACATCTCGTACAGCCGGGTTCACCCAATAACCGCCTCTGTTGATGGCAGACGTCGTGACAATGTCATGTTTCGGCGTAATTCGAACTTTAAAAAAAACTCGCTTGAAATAATCAGTTTGAAAGCTTTTTTTTGTTGTTTTAAACTTTCGTAATTTAAAAAATGATGGATCATAAATGACACAGGTTTACTGATAAACTGGTTCTTTTTATATATAAATTACTTTTTTTAGTCAATTTACCGACTTTGCTGTAGAACGTAACGTTACTTATAGAAGAACCCTGACTAAAGAGTCGGGGATTCTTCCACCTTAATTAGATAATTATAGAGTTGCGTCATTAATCCCCCCCAGCGGGTTCTAGGCAGCAAAAAAGTGTTAGGAGACGTTCGGCGGGTGCTGTGCTTATCTGAGCACAGACAGTTCTGTAAACATTAGCATCGAACTGCGCCTTCCAGAGAGAATAATCTGGCAGGTTGGGGGGGGGTTGTTTTTGTTGTTTTTTTGGCCTATTGAGCGTGGGCACAAAAGGGCGTGTCTCTAAGATACCGAGCATCCTCTTTCTGTTCTCACGACCGTCTCTATCTACAGCCAGCTCGTTCCAATTGTTGACTCAACAATGAATCTCGTTGGACCACGCCCCGATCTTCCGGAGTAGCCATCTTCACATTACATCTATTAGGCGCCTATATGTTGCTTTTCACGTGAACAGCCTCAGCGATAAAAAATTTTGGTAAAACTTCCAGCAGCTTTCCAAAACAGCAGAATAATTCCACCACTCTCTGAGTGTGGTCAGGCAGATGCCACGCGGACCCGTGATATCTACCCTTTACAAGTTGTTTAAACAACGTTTTCCTGTTACTTGGTCAAAGGTTGCCGTCCAATCGGGAATTTCTTTTTCTGTTTTTTAAACCTTAATTGAGTGACAAAAATAAGTTTATCCAGTTAATGGATTTCAACGCTAGACATTCTGGGTAGGTGCCGGCCCACGCACGCTACGGCTTCCGTTAGTGTCACGTGACCTTGTTAAGAGCCACTTTCCCACGTCACAGAATAACGACAACAGATCACAGTAAACAGCCAGTTTTTATCCCCCCCAAAAAAAACAACTACAGACAGAGAATTCTGGACAAAAAGAAATCGCTTTAATATCTTTTAGCGAATTAAAGAAAGCTACTCCTACCACTATTAACGCTTAGGTCCGATTTTCACTTGTTGCATTTCTCTGACCAGGTTACATTCTTCACTTCCGTCTCACACGGGTTCATTTAGAAATTTTTATTTGTGTCTGCCTTTTATTTTTTTTTTGTGATTGTCCATTCTGCTGAGCATTACATCTTTCTTCCCCCAGTCAAAGCAGTCGCCGTCATTCTGAGTCTTACTGCAACGCCATCTTTTAAATTAGTCACACATCGGTGCTTGTTGTAAGACTTTCTTTCTAATTTACGTGTTCTGTAAGAGATCCTTCGTGGTAACCGTAGAAGGCTGTGTCGCTAAGAAAGCAGTTTTTCTAATCTGTTCTTTTTTTTAATAAAAAAAAGAAAGTAAACCGACATCGTAACAAAGAAGTCTCTCTCATCTGTTGGGGAGAAAGAAGACATTAGAAATCGCAGACAGAGAAGTTTAAAGATGAATTGTACGTTTTTCGTAGAGTTTGAGTATTATGCGAACTTTATTTTTATTTGTCATTCCTTTCTTATTCTTTCCTTTGGAGGTTCTCCAGACTGAGATCTTTTGCAGCCAAAATTCCTGTCAGCAGAGTCATTTTATCGAATAATCCTATGAACACGAACGTACGTGCGCGCGCACTTTCCCGTACCTGCTGTGATGAGAAGCTTGCTGCGGAATTCCGAAAACCAGCCGGACTTCAATCTACGAATGTTGCTGCATCGTTAGAGAGAGAGGGAGAGAGAGAGATGACGTCAGTAGCGGAGGGAGAGGGAGGGGGAGAGAGAGAGAAGAGAGAGAGAGAGAGGAGAGAGAGAGAGGAGAGACGCGAGAGAGAGGAGAGAGAGAGAGCGAGATGACGTCATGACAGAGAGAGATCCCGTCCAGACAGAGAGAGATGGGAGGGAGAGAGAGAGAGAGATGGACGTCAGTACGGAGGTGGGAGAGAGAGGAGAGAGAGAGAGAGAGAGGAGGAAGAGGAGAGAGCATGAGAGCAGATAGAGGAGCGAGAGAGAGAGACGGCAATAGAATAGCGATTTATTTAAAAAAAGTAGCCTGGCTTGACAATTCTACCTGAATGCAATATAATTGATTAAATGTGCGCAACGTTGGTGAGACAGATTTTCAGTAATTGTAGCATCGCTTTTATGGCGACTAGGTGAACGTAACTTCAGTAGATTTACTGCACACGACGTAGGTTCGATGGTGTGTAATTATATATTTAAATATGTCGTCGCAAGTTTTTACCTTTCGTAGTCCATAAAATACAAATCTCTTATAACTACGTAGACGGGTAGCGTAGTTTGCGTTGTCAGAAACACCGGTTACTCCCACATTTGATAAAACGCGCACCTGTACTCGGGATTTTAGAGAACTCACCTTAACCGCCTGTATATGAAGTAATAATACATTATCTCTACAGTCTGACGCATCCAAGATTTGCTGTACTTTTTTGAGCGGTGGTTCTGATAAGAATGGCTCCATCTAAAGAACAAATATTAATCAGCCGTGATCTTGTTCCTTTTTTGTTAGCTAGAGATTCTAAACTAACGAGGGTTAGGATGATTTCCGGGGATTTTCTCTTTTAAAAATAGTTTAATGCTTTAAAGAAAAAGCCCTTTTGTATCTTGCTATTACAATAAATCCAAAAAATAGCGAGCACTTTCGTTAATCTTATTAGAGTTTAACCAGAATGTGAAAGGATAGAAGGATAGTACTGCCTTGTTTCTCTCTTCGACCTTCTGAGTTAAAGAGATACCGGGATACGTACCCTCTCCACTTCTCTCCAGAAAGACGCTTTTAGTCGCAGAGAAATTTTAGAGCTCTCTAGTTAAGAAGACACAACGACTTTCCAATATGGCCGCCGGTTACCCTTCCCTCTTTGAAACATTTGGCCATTTCAGTAAGTTAACTTACTAGTCCATTTAATTTTTGTAACTTGGTCTTTTGACAGCAGTTATTGATTGCTTTTCTGGCGCCTACATAAGCCGTTTTTACTTAAATTAGGTATTCACTGAAGCAGACGACAGCTCGAAAGAACAGTAATGAGCCGTGAGGCTGGCGGCTCGAGGGTGACACATCTTATTACATCTTCTTGGTCAATAACACTCCGATATTTTGCTGGGTTAGAAAATAAGGACCTGACCTTTCGTGTGAAAATTAGTTTTTTATTGGCTCTGGTGACTTATGATAAATGATGTGCGCCTGTGTGGAGGGAGGGAGCTCTGACAGAGTCTGAGCGCCTAATGGACCGAGGTAGTGAGGAGCTGCCAGTCTGGTTGTTACTGCGTCAGGTCGCCCTGCTGAGGCTACTACTCTACAATATAATTTTAAAACTTTAGAACTTGTACCATACATTTTGTTAGAGTCTCTCGCCATCAGTATAAATACACATACACTAGGAGGTAAGGACGAAGAAAATGCCGCCTGAAAGTTCAAATAACTATTTAATTTTTTTTTCTCGAGGAGACTTTGCGATTAACATAATTTAACTATCCAAAAAAATTTCGTTTTTTTAAAAAAGTTATTGTTGTTTTTTTTTTAAAAGCCGTTTGAAGATCGGTACATTCGAGAGTAACGCGCGAGACTTGGCCCTGTAGTGTCTTCGTCCTCAATACAGGCTGACTGCTTGCATCTTATCCAGGGACTCTGTAGTCCACGCGAGAGCTTCTCTGTCGATGTATAAGTAAGTCCTCTCGAGAGTATGGCGAAGAGGGAGGGAAAGAAAAACCCCTTCTGCATAAACAAAAAGCCTGTAGATCGTCTCCGTGGCTAAATTATTATCTATCTCACATTTACCGATTTACATAATTTCTCAGTGCCGCCGAATATAAACTCTCCGCATTTGCTGGTGTGGTTTTTTAGTGTTGACTTTACTTTAGCAACAATGAATAATTTACCTTCATTGATCTAAGTAAAGCGTACAGCCGCACAATTTTCTACCAGTACTATCTGTACATCTGGTACTGCTTTAAAGTGGAAAACCTTCTTTGTTTATGTGAAACCTACTTAAAAACTTGTGAGTATGAAGAGCTAGGCTACATTTTCAAAACGACCAACTCAAGACGATCTAAAACATGACTGCACATATTTCTAGAATATTGCAAATATCCATTTCTGTGCATTCTCAAACTTTACATTTTGAACTAAGGTTTTAGAGCAACGCCTGAATATAAAATGTATTACTGTTTTCTGTCCTGTTACTATGTATATGTCATTGCAGTTAAGTTTCAAAACATATGAAGCTATCCTTAAGAATAAGTACAATTCGGCATCTTTAACTGTAGGCGCTTGGTCGATTTTTAAAATCTACCTGTCTTTTTTGACAAAGATGTGCTTAATATTTCATTCGTAAATTTATTTATGGACCGTAAGGCTAACAGACTTGTAAAACCAAAATAAAGAAGACTTAAAGTTTAAGAATCTAATGCCATATTTTCTTGCAAGAGTACGATGTTCGGTATGAACGAGTGATCGGGCGTCGGGGACCGCTCTTCATCTCGTGACCTGACTAGTCGTTCTTTCTCCCGCCTCCGCTGCTTATCTGCTCTCAGTTCTTGAACCGACTTTTTAAGCAACATTTACACCGTTTTTCTGTTTATCCGACAATTTTCCGAATCAACAGACAGTTTTAGAGATTTCTTTCCTACCACGTGACATCCTAACGAAGACCGAGCGCCCATCAATGACGAAGATTCGAAAGATAACATTAACCCATTGACAGACCATCTTGAACATTTCTCACCGCCCGAGGAGTGTTTTCTGCTGCTGCTATTGTGCTTGTAAAAAGCTTCGGTTGAGGTGTTTATATTCCACTAATAACTCATATCTAGGCATTAAATTTTAAAGTCAGTATAGGACAGAGGAATAGCAGTGTCTTTTGGAGATCAGAAGCGTTGCTGATATAGCAGCTGATCAAACCTCTGGCGATGGTGCTATATATTTTTGACCATTTTGCTGATGATAGTAGTTTTTGTGCTTTCGTTAGTTTACCCATTATGCTAATGGCGGTACCTTCGCTTGTCAGTATTCATGTTTGCGGTAGTGACGGTCTAAGAATGGTGTTGGCAGTACGAACGTAAAGTGAGCGGTATAAAACCACCCGTGATTGTATAAGGCGGTAGGTGATAACGGAAGTAGTTATGGCCACATATTGTTGCTAGTGCTGGTGCTTATCGATGTATTCTGGCAGAATTAATTGGTGTTTTTTGAGGTTCTGTTATTTCTTTTAATAGCGGGTGGCTCTGGGGTGATGTTATCAGCATGTTTGCGTTGTAGTGATAAGTTGCATTAATGTAGTAGTGTAATGTTACTCGAGGCGCTGCTAGTGATATGTTATTCTACAGATGTCTGGGGTGAGTTAGTTGCTGTCATTGGTATACAGTCGACCCCCGCGTAATCGCGGTCCGGCATTCGCGGCCCCGGTTATTCGCGGAATTTTCCTTAGAACCTAACTAATAATTGTTCGTGGAAACCCCCGCATATTCGCGGAATCGCACAATCTTCCGCGATTTTTTTGGCTTTTTTCGTGGCCATATATATTGTTTCACGATTTTTAACGCTAATTATTAACAACAATATAATTTATAATTTTGTAATATAAATACTAACGTAAATTTCAGCAAAATATGAATATAAAATAAACGCTATTGGCTGGAGGTTTGAAAGTAGCCAATCCGAGCGAGATTCATTTTCTGCTCGCTGCTGATTGGCTGCTGCCCACGAGGCGCTGTCTCAGGCAGATGCAGCCCCTCATCATCCCAGTTTACCGCGTGTAGCTATCTCGAGTGTTTCTCTGAGGTTTGTATTGTTTATTAAATTATTATTATTATTATTATTTATTTTTATTATATTTTACGTTATATTTTGACGTTTATAGGCAATTTTTATGGACACGTCCAATATTCGCGGGTGCTCTAGGAACGTAACCCCGCGAATACCGGGGGACAACTGTATTACCATTGGCGCTTCCACTTAGAGGCACAAAACTAATGGTATTATTTGTTGTAATAAGCTGAAGGTGTTGAGATGAATTCATAAGCTTCTTGAAGAATTGTGTTTTGTAATATTGTCACAACACTGTAGATCCGCAGGCCAGTCTTACTGCAGCTACTCTAGGTGTGTTGATCTTACGTGAATTCCTCTGCATCTTTCAACTCAGATTTTTTTTTTGCCACAGTAAATTATCTTCTGAAATTATTATTTAAACGTTGATTCATTTGTTAATTTAATGTCTGCCACCACCCGCCTTTTTTTTCCTCCGCATTTTTTTTACGTATCCTACACTTGCGTAAGTAAAATCTGACAGTCTGAAATGCTGGGTCCCCTTTACCCGCTGAACTGGTTGTGAGACAAACGTTTCGCAACAAAACCAACTTTTGGGATTGAATTTATATCTAGAACCGTTTTAAACTAAATTTCGTGTTCTTCATTAATCTACTTCGAGTCAGAGAGAAGAGAGAGAGAGAGAGAGATGATGACGTCAATACAGAAATAGATATGACGTCAGTACAGAGAGAGAGAGAGAGAATACTAAAAGAGTTTTTCTTAAAGGGAACTTTAACTTTAGCTGACTCCATTCTAAATTAAAACTACTTGAGAACCGATGGCGAAACTACACCTTCCTTGTTTGGTGATCCATTCCTCGAATTATCATTTTCTTCCAGATATCCGATACCATTTCTTTATCATCGTCATCGCATGACTCCGCTCGCATGTTCGAAAGGTGACACATCCCGGACTGGGTTTTAGAAAATTCTAGAACAATTACAGCCGGTTGTTTGCAACCGCGATAAAATAAAAAAATTAAAATTTTTGACGGCCGTTGCCTTTTTTCCCCCTCTAGAAGCATCTCGGTGAGTCATTAGCCGAAGATACGCAGCGACGATATCTATTTCATTGCCTTATTGGTGCGAGGCGCCGTCAGGAGACACGAGCCAGATTGGACGCACCGTGGGTATTTCGAATCAACACGCGTAGCTGTCTTCCTCCTTTTCTTCCTTCGCAGCTGCTGGAGGATGCTGAAGATGATCAAACTAAAAACTATTATAAATGCTATTTTTACACTGCTGCTGTTCTCACTCCCCCGCGCGCTATCTCTTTCGGTCGTGTCCACTTGTAGCAGTTAAAGATGAGTTAACATTAAAAACGTATCTACACTTGAACAGAAATACAGTTTTCACCTACGTAGATCAGAAACTTTCGGCGTCGGTCGCCTCGTTTTATCTATTCTTTAGTTTACTCAGCATCAGGAAAATTCTGTTTGTCTACTTTTCACCGCTGCTCCTGGACGAAGTCATCGCGAGTTCATCTTTAATGGAGAGGATGGAGATTCAGAAGATCCCTTTAAAGTGGAATTTATATGACATTTAATTTCTTCGTGTTTAATGGCAGATAAATCCTTTAGTTTTTTTATGGCTGTCATTAAAGATTTAAAAGAGACTTCCAGTTCGTTCTACGATACGTTACAATATTATGCTACTCCTCACAGTATTTTATTTTGTCATTTAGCCTCATTTTCTAACTTGGAAAAAATGCTGAATAACTTTAAGTTTTAAAACAACTGGAAACTCTTCTTTTTAAAAAAAAAATAGATGACAATTCTTAATAAATTAATTATTCAAAATTATAGATAAAATTATTAGATTTCATAGAATTCCCTCCCTTTGGGACAAGCCCCTGTTATAGAAATTGTTGGTCTTCTGCTGGGTGTTTATCTTACACGGTACAGAAAACTACTTTTACTTCATCGCAATTTCTATACAGACGTTTTACACCTAAAGGCAGCCAAAAAGAAAGATGAAAAGTGAAAATACTAAATTGGGATAAAGATTCCGAAAACCAGGCGGCTACTCTGAAGACGGGACTGCTCTTATAAGATGACGCCCCTGAGTGAGATGCGAGCAGAATGACAAGCGTGTACTATAATCGTCGCGGTGAGGACAACAAAGCAGTAGCAGTGTGCATCCGCTAATATCCGATAAGAAGTATATTAAATTACATAGTTACCAGACTCAGGTTTTGGGGCGTTTTATCAACTTGGGTTCGAAAACGGTAGAAATATTAAAAATACAACCGACGTAATGGAGTTTCTGTCTCAGTCAACTGGCTTTTAAGGGATCCTGTTTTTCTTACGTGCGATGCTTAGCATGTTATGCCAAAACTCTAAGGATTATTGTATTGTCTCATGTGGCTGGCATAACTAAATTATTAACAACTAAGTAACCAGCTTTGCAAATAGAGCAACTTTCAAGAGAGGATGATGGTGTCCCGCCCTCTACTTCTGTAACGACGGATGTTCTTTTAACAACTTAAGGGAGATGTGTCATCAATAGAAAAATAATAGGGATAATCGACGTTGAACCTGTGTATAAAGGTCAACAGTTGCCCACCCATTTTATTCAAGGTTATGTAATCTTTGCTAACTCTTCATACTTGGCATCTACGCTGTTTGCTGAAAGTTACTGACGTTGAGAGATAAATTATTAATACTTCGCTCCACGGTGGAACGTGTAAAGATCTAGAATTGTAAGAACGGTGTCAATAGTAGCTGGGTGGTTATCCACGCACCCGACTGTGTTGTGTATTTTGTGCTCTAAAGAAGAGTAAAGGAACCTGTTAGTATTGACGAAATAACAAGATTCCCCTCACACTATCACCAGTCGTCCAGTCTGATGCACAGATGGGTGAGATAGAAAGCAAACAGTAAATGAGAAATAAATGAGTGAGCTGTTTTTCTTAATAGATATATGGTCGGCAGCATTTCTCCTGATGTCTTTTTTGTGATAACCTTGTGAGTCCATGATAATGAACAGCAATTGGTTAGTTGTTTGTTTGTTTCTGCGTTTTATTTGCGTTCTGGCTCTGGTAGCCGCATAACTACGAACCCCCCCCCTGATCTCTGACCATGAAGAGTCGACGTCACAAATCAGTAATACGCAGATCATTTAATGTTCATATGACCTCGACCACTGTGGATCTCTCTCTCTCTCTCTGTACTGACGTCATCCCTCTCTCTGTCTAACTAATCTCTCTATCTCTGATTCCCTCTCTCTGTACTTACGTAATCTCTCTCTGTGCTGACGTCATCTCTCTCTCTATCTATGTACTGACGTCATCCCTCTCTCTCTGTACTTACGTAATCTCTCTCTGTGCTGACGTCATCTCTCTCTCTCTCTCTGTACTGACGTCATCCCTCTCTCTCTGTACTAACGTAATCTCTCTATATACTGATCCCTCTCTCTATACTGACGTAATCTCTCTCTGTGCTGACGTCATATCTCTCTCTCTCTCTGTACTGACGTCATCCCTCTCTCTCTGTACTAACGTAATCTCTCTATATACTGATCTCTCTCTCTGTACTGACGTAATCTCTCTCTGTGGTGACGTCATCTCTCTCTCTCTCTCTCTCGCTCATTCCATCAACGTGGTTATTATTATTATTATCCAAATCTCTACACAGATTCTACAAACAAGATCACGTGTTTTTCCCCGTTAAAATGAACTAACAAGAGAATTTGAATTACACAGTCACCGTGACTATGCACATAAATTCTGTAATGTTTCTCACGGATTCATCCAAAACTGAAGAAAACCAGCCTGCACGTTTCAGCCATCTTTATTAACCTACACCATTACACATAGCATCATTCCATGCTGCAAACAAAAGTAAGTGGCACTTAATTAAGAGGTAAAATTACGTTAAATTCTTTCCTTCTTTCGAAAATAAGAACCTGGAAATCTAGACAGATAGTTTGAAAAGAATGATTCAGTTTCAACAAGTGATAACACTCTACATGCAGCCGTTTTAAATGACCACAGAATAAAGAGAACAACTCGATGTAAATCAGGCAGATTTGTGGTATAACCGTATAAGTAGTCTAGGAACTCACGCTTTGACGGTTCCTTAACGCCGTCATTTCTTAACATCTTATGCTGGACCTGTGCATTCACATTCATTTCTTCGTCTTTTGTTGTTGTTTTTTAATGAGATAACTGCAAGCACCAGACTTGTAAGCATCGATAGTCTCTGCATTATCATTTGACCACCGATAAACTCTTGTCATCGTCTGGCCATCCTGTGAATTCAGACTAAGTGAAATCGTTATATGAAAGACATTCTATTCTGGAAATGACGAAATCTCCTTTAAAAAACAATGATGCATCTTGGATTAGCACAGATTCTTTAAACTGGTTAAGCATAAGTCTCTACCCCCCTGAGATACTGTATGACTTAGACAAGAGTGTTGTTCTAAGCTCATTGGAAACACCCACCGTGTTCGATTTACCTATAGTCCGACCCTCAGTGATAAGATTCTTCAAGTTCCATATGCTTCCTCGTGGGTGCCGAGTTTATTTTGTACCCTATACTATCCTGGGACCTAAAAGTCGCACTGTCTTACTTTCTCCAACTATATCTCAGAGCACTAAGCAGTTTGCGCTTACTCCTCTTTTTCTTTACAAGGTCTTTATCCGCTACTACAGTATCTTTTACTTTAGCACCAATTCCATCGTCAGCATATATCTTCCCTCTAAAGGTCCTCTTATTGTCAGTGTTCCGCCCGACGTCAGGCGACTCTGAGGTTCTCATGTTACGGCTGGACAGAGAGAGGTGCAGCCCGACTAACTCCAGCAGTCGCTTGTTGCGTAATGCGTTAAGCAGCCAGGTATTTTTGAAGAAGTTCTTTTCTCCAGTCTTTTCCCTCTGCTTGTGCAACCTTGAGAAGTTTTAGTATAGACCGCTTCTGCCGCCAGAAGTACATTCTACCACAGTCTTCTCAATGCTGGCGGACTTTATAGTACCCGCTCTAATAGTCCTCGACAACAGAACTATAACGGCACCAGTGGCAATAGTCCGCTACCGAGTCTCGCCAGTTTCCAGGTGGAGTTCAGTTCTGGTCATTCATTCGGGTACTTTGCACTTTCATACAACCTGTCGCAAAGTTTCTGAGCATCCTTATCAGTCCAGCCTTTATTCGACATTAACAATCCACGCACGGTTTTCACGTGCACCCTCTGTAACAATCTGCCTGAGTTATCTTAGCACAACAGTTTTGGTCCCCCGAGTACTACAAGCCCAAATGCACGCAACTCATCCCCGACAGGCAGGTATTTCCTGCCCGTAATCTTATTCCGCTTGTCAGAACTAAGACGACTTTGAATTTCCTTCAGTTCTGGCTCATTAGCTGAGGACCTTCTCAGTTTCTTAAACTGATACCGCTCTTGGCTCCGCTGTGCTTTTCGGCCACTCTACTGCGGGATGATGCTGCTAAGTTAGATTTCTTTCACAACCTCACTCGCTTTCCTTACTTCCATCTTCCCATTTGGCTTTGGAACCACCCCGTCAGGGCTTACCGAAATATGTCGGAGCTTTTACGGGCTCTTTTAATTTCATTACCTGATACTCATCTAGTTTGGCTTCTATTCTTTTTTTTTTAAAAGAATGAATGCTGCACGCATGTTTGTTAATACGGATGTCGATCTGTCCACCATTCAATCTTCCAACCAACACTTGTAAACTCTTTCTCATATTCGTCACTAGCTTGCTATGACGTTACTAGATTCCACTGGTCCATCAGTGTTTAAAACTCCTACTTCTGTAGCTGTCTTCTTACCAAGCAAAGACTCGCCTTCTCTATCCCTGAACGCAATCCCTGCCTTCGCATTGTCATCATACACTTCAACCATAGCTTTGAACATGCTTGTAAAGAGCGACAGTGTTTTGAAATCCCTGGCAAAAGTTTCTCGGAGCCCTTTTGAGACTGACACTTCATTCCATTGCTTTTCTGTTGCTCTCTTGTGCGCTTATATTTGTTCTTGCATCGGTGTCATTATGTATTTTGACACCATCAATGTCGCCGATCTTTATTTTCTCTTGAATGCGGAGCTGACTTTCTGGCACAAAACAAACGAAAGAGAATGTTCACCTGGCTCTTCATCTACCCTGGTATAATTTTCGTTGAAGTGTACAATGTTCTCTGTCTTACACCTACTTTCAAAGTGTCCGCTTTGACCATATTTCCTACAGTTTTGACTTTGTTATATGGACCTCATAAAGACTCCCGTAACAGAAATCTTTGTCGCATAGCCAACCTTGCCTTCGTTTTTGGCCTGTAGACATGTTGTCATGCCAATTTGACTGATCTCATACCATTTCGCCAAGCTAACCTAGCGGACGTCTCCCCCCTCAATAACCGGCTGCTTTCCATTGATAGGGGACCACTATGCGTCCCTTCCGTCGCGGATCACCAGGCGCATCAAATTTGGCAACCACTCCAACAGATACTTCTGCTATCCTATCCGCCATAGCCGCATTATTCGCTGTTTTACGAACTCTTTAATCCATCTGGACAATTGTAGTCTTTTACCTGACTGTACTTTAAGATACTCGCGGATTCATGGATTCAATGATAACGTGTTCGTCTTTATTAACAAACGTCAGCCCCATAATGCATCGGGAAAACAAAAGCACGCGGTGATTCGCCTAAACAGTAGAACTACACCACAGAAGCTGACGTCAGCTGTCCATCGCCTTCACCTGAGTCTTTCTTACTCAGACCGGCTGACGGTACAACGCTCACGAAGAGCCACGTGTTTGTCAGTGGCGACACCCTGGTTATATTTGGCTCGCCTGTCCGCCGTAAAAGCCATCTTAAATAAACAAAAGCAGATCCCAGTGATCCCAACCCTGCTGTCGTCCATCTGCTGCCTGGTGACATTAGAGACTGCTGTCCAGAAACATCTTTCTATCCACAGCAGCCGACAGTGATGGACTCCCAGACAGATGCTAGTGACAACAATTAGTCTGTATGGTAATGGAAGCGAATCAGCAGCCAGTATCATAACCTTTCAACAAAAATAAAAAGTAATGTGTCAGAATTAGTCTGCTAATTAATTCGCGATAAGAATTATTTGAATTTCCAGGTTTTCCCCCCGGTGGTCGCTGATGGCATTCATCACTCCATTTTGACAAGTGCCAGTCAAAACTCTATTCATCTGGCTTCCAGGTATCGTCTGAATTTAGTCTCAAAACGATACTAACGAGCAGATGGTATTCTAAAATGGTTGCTCACCCAAGTAAATATAGAGAGAATGATGTTAGAAAGCTTTTAGAAACGCGCCCCCTATCGAGTAAATTAGAGAGAAGAGCGACTTTGAAGCGGAAGCTGCGACAGACCCGCTCAGAAGCAGTGGCCAATGGCAGCGTAATAGGGCTGCAAAACAACAACAACAACAACAAAAAGGTTCGTCTCGTCTGCGCTGGCGAAGAGGAAGTGTTAAGGTCGGAATAATAAAACTACCGACTGCTTGTTTTTGTTCAGAATTTTCGAGTCAAGATTTACAAAAAAAAAAGAAGGCAGGAGGGTGGGGGATGAACTGACGGACACACAATGAACGGTATTGTAGGCCGAAGAAGCTAAGGATCGTATTTCCCCCTAAGTATGGGAGAAGGGCCGCTTCTGAAAAGGAGCCAGACGTTCGGCTGACGTCGCAAAAACTTATCTCAGCTTTCTGAACATTTGAAGGACCGGTTTCTTTCAGCAGGAGAAAGCTTTTAGAAAGACCCGACCATTATAGCTGAGGGGTGAAAAGCGAAGTGAGACGACATGATGGCAGCAAACCCTCAATTCGCGTTGAGTTCTCGTTCCGTTTTCAAATAACCAGTGGATAGAATTTTATTTTTACACTGCTGCAATAAGATACCAAAAAATAATGCAAATTGCTCTACACGAATATTGTTTTCACGGGTGACTTATTTCTTATTTATTTATTAAAGATGCAGAAATATAAGGATAACATTTTTAAAAAGCCTTATTATGTCTGTGCATTTGCAGATTCCGACACATTCTATCGTCATTCTCGAGTGCCTGATGATGGTATTCAAATCTTTTACCGAAATGTCTTAAATTAATTCTTAACCTGTTCGCGACAGGAAGAAAAGGGAAGAAACGTTTAAACCGCTAAGTGCTAAAAAAAAAAAGGAAAAGAACAGCAAGCACACAATGCACGTGATAACAATTCTTCTCAGTCTGCAGTTGAACATCTGCATCTTTCTCATAGGAAAATGTACGTCTCTACAATCTAAGCATCCGATCTAATTTCAAACGGAAACTGCACCCTTTATTCTGTTAGCGGACTCTTATTAGGTGGGACACCTGCCAGGATGTCTGTCTTCGGCTTCCTTCCTCCGACTAAGGCTGACCACTGAACCTGTGAAATCAACTTCTCACTCGCAGTGGCGGTGATTCAACGTGTGAACAGTGTGTATACCGACACACTCGGCTTACCGATTAACTATGTATTCTCGTGGACTGACCATCTGGTGTGTTTAACTCTTCTGAAGTGACGAGAAAAGGTAATGGCATCGGAAACCATGCAGTGTTATATATGCAGCAAACCCTAACGCACGGCCACAAACTAAGACCGAGGCCCACGATGTTATTCCTGGCTTTCTCCACAGGAAAGCTTTCTGCGCGTATTTAAAAGGTATCGAAAGTTGAAATAGCGATTTGCGCGAGTTATTATATAAAATGGCTTCATTTGTATAGTGGACTAATCTGGTTCTTAAATTGCAGTTTAGCATGAGACTGAGTCAAAAAAACGTTCTCAGCTGTGGTCAAGTTGAAAATCTAAACTATATTGTATGGTTTTCAGTTTTCCTCTTTCGTGAAGCAAAATATAAATAGCATACATACAAAACAGGTAAAATAAATTACAAAATTCTAAAGATTCAAGATTCTTCTTCAAGGGAGAAAATCACCCTTGCGCTAAACAAGTACAAAGAAGAGTTCGCCAAAATCGATGTCATAACACCCTAAAGTATTTGTTCATCCACTTTTGTGGAAAAGACTTCTCCGCTTGTAATTACTGAATCTCTTGTCGTGGAATGTGCGGTACTGTTTATTGCAACAGACATCGAGACTTTGTTTTCATACAAAACCGGTGACCAAACAAAATACTCTTGAAGTTCTTTTATTCGTCAAGAAAACATGGGATTTTAACCTTTATTATGTCCAAATTCATGATCAGAGTGGTGGCAAAGAGCATTTTCTAAAACATCATTAGAAAATATTATATCTGAATACAGTAAAATAATAAAACCGACTTGGTAAACTTAAAACTTAACACTTTTTTATCCACGTTTCCTTTGAATCATCTCTCTCTCTCTCTCTCTCTCTCCGTACAAACGTCATCTCCGTCTTTCTCCGTACTAATGGCGTCTCTCTCTCTCTCTCCGTACTGACGTCATCTCCGTCATCTCCGTACTGACGTCATCTCTCTCTCCGTACTAACGTCATCTCCGTCTTTCTCCGTACTAATGTCGTCTCTCTCCTCTCTCTCTCCGTACTGACGTCATCTCCGTCATCTCCGTACTGACGTCATCTCTCTCTCCGTACTAACGTCATCTCCGTCTTTCTCCGTACTAATGGCGTGTCTCTCTCTCTCTCTCTCCTCTCTCTCTCTCTCTCTCTCTCGAGCGTCACTCGGTGAGCTATCCGGCGATCAGTATTTAATTAATCCCAATATTGTCTGTTTACCTGTCATCAGATACAACATCAATCACAGCTGTCCAGGTCAAAAATAGAAACTAATTACTGATCATTACCTGTGGAAAACCCGTTTACTTCATGTACAACATGATTTCATTCTCTCGCTGATGGCAAAACACTTGAATGCGGTAACCTCTACACATGGCTTTTATCAGCACAGATAATGAAATGACTGCCAACAAGAAAGCTAGAACTTGGAGATGCCCCCAGCTATATTTATATTTCCGTGCAGATCTTGGTTTTGTTTTTAGGGTAGATAGAAGGCTCCGCCCTCCTCGTGAATCGCGAGCGGTACTTCGAGTAACGGGCGAGAGGAAATCTTAGACTTGTAAACCCTTTAAAAAACGAGCTCGGTCAGCCCATTTTATGTAGCAACAAAAGGAATCAGTAAAATGTAATGGCATGGATTCGACGCAACGAAGCGTAATGCAATATCTCCATTCTTCTACTCGCTGTTATTCTGTTACACTGGGATCTGTAGCAGAATGTTTTCAGGCTCAGTTAAGCTCCAAAACGGGTATTTGCCAGTGTACCATGTGCCCCGATTGTTTGAATCCTAAGTGGCAGAGTGTCGCTAACCGCGCCATTTTGTACAGAACTTTCCCCGACATTAGGACAACACCTGATATCAACTGAGAGGACTTTACCACGTTAACCATCCCCACTTTTCTCCTGAAACATAACACGAAACAGAAAAAACTTGTTTTTTTAAAGTCCGTATTCGTAACCTTTATTATTATTATTATTATTATTATTATTATTTTTATTATTATTATTATTATTATTAATATTATTATAGACAAAACTGTAGATTACGAGCAATGTCTGCAGTCTGGGTAGAAAGCATCCCGGCTTACGGTCGGGTTTCCTGTAATCAACTCGTCATTAAAACCGATTAGACCAAATAAAGATGGCTACAACTTTATCACCTAGAATGTTGAAGATAGTGATCTCCTGCCGGTGTTTAACGGCCGTCTTTAATCTGTTAAGAATATTAATGGCTGAAGCACACCTGGATGTGGAAAAGATTTTTTTAAATCATCTCTGGGTATATGGAATTGCGCAGTAGGTTAGATCGTAGAGGCTTCGCAATATTACCTATTTTTTAAAGTATGCCACTGCTGCCACGCTGGCTTCCCTTCAATCTCCGCGTGGATGTCGTATTTCACGCTGTAGATTTCATAAGCTGCTAATACGGCCGATCGAAGAACTCGATGGTGGCAAAGAAGCCAACACTCTCTCGCCGACCGGTTTGGAGTCAATTTGGCACCAGGCCAGCACCCAGCAATGCTTCCACAGCAGTTATTTTTTTTTTTTACGAGCAATCCAATTAAGCGAAAGGTGGTCATTAATTAATTTCGCTGGTTGGTTAACACCTGGCGTCTATTACAGACGGTCTTTAAGGTAATCATCACGGGGGAGGGAGGCCGCTATTTGTTTATGTCTCATTGAAAACTAATTGAAAATAAGTGGCGAGTAATCGGTTTTCTGCTGGTACGCGGCGAGGTGAACTATTTGTCCTGATGTCCTTGCCACTTGTGGCGAGAATCTTCCAGCTCTTCTGTGGTAACGGCCGATCGGTGTGGAGGGGGGCTTTAAAAGGTTCGCCTAAAATCGGGCTCACCTGTTGTGGTTGCAATCAGAGAATTTCGAGATTAAACGTAAGAAGTTAGACCATTTGACTGGGGAATAAATGTGTAATTTCCATTGAACGTTAAGGGTGATCTTTAACCCTCTCATCTCGATGTGACTGGGTGTTAGTTTACCTAGTCTCAGACGTGTTACAGAAGTAAAGTCCATCCTCACATCAGTGAAGAAAGTGATGGACTCCGCCGTGTTTTATACAGCTTTAAAGGCGTTGTTTTCATCTTCGATGTTGCCCTTTTTTTAAATATTCATCTCGTTTCGCCAGACTTCATTTTTACATCTTTTAACTCCAGCTAAAGTCTGACAAAACGTGCGCAACCACTTGTCGCCGCGTCGCTCGGCTTCACGCCAATGGAAGTCTAGCGTGCCGAGAAGAGAGCCTCTGTGGAAAGCAGAGCTACAGGAGACCACGGATATAATTAGTGCCAGTCAACCGCTGTCCTTGAATCACCGGCTCATAATATGGCTCAGGAAAGATCGGGTACAACATATCCCGCTTGTCATCTAAAGTCAGCATGTTTCGGTTTTAGATTAGACGTCTACAGTTCATTTTCCTTTTCAGCGATCATGCGAAGAACCAACCCGCGTAGTTCGCTTATTTGGGGAAGAGCAGTAGTCTATCTTCGGTTCTTGATTTGAAACCCAAATCTAGACGGTGTTCATTTCGGCGAGCTGCTGAGACGGTGTGAGGTGACGACAGGACAGAACATGTCGTGAGACTGCAGCAGGAGGAGGATGTTGTCCGGTCAGTCGCTGGGTCCTGGCGAGTGTAAACAGGGCTGTAAGTCGAGATACGGAGCCTCGCGGCTTTTGATAATCGAAAACCTGCCGAAAGCAGACCGTGTAAAGAGACGTTAATGGAGTAGAGACCCTTGATAATGCGAGCGCGCCGGGGTTCCAAGAAGGGAGGTGTACACGCTGCCTTCGAGGCCGTCGTTGTCTTTCCGATCGTTGGTGGGTCTGTCTCGCTTTGTATTGTCACGATTTCTAAGAAAGGGTCGGTATGCAAAGATCTCTCCAATAAGGGGTCGTATTAGATTGAAATTAGTGTTTGTGGCGGGTCTGCGAGTAGAATTCAATCGGCAGAACAACGGGAGGCGTCCGGGAATCCTCGGGATAGCGAACCTGGGCAGCATTCAGAAGCAAGCGCCCGCCCTTCGAGCTCACGGAAGCCGGCCAGCCCCGAGGGGCTCCGTAGGTGTCCCGCTGCTGTAACTTCTCGCCAACAAGCGAAATCAGTTCCTATCAGTGCAGTAACGGTAAAACGGAAATACCCTGCTCGTCTTCTAAAGAGGCAGCAACAACAACGAAAGGGTCGCTCTACCGGAAATCATAAAAAAAGGAGCAAAGATCCCCCCTTACCAACCTCTAGCGTTACTCGTTCGCGCCGCAGTCCCATCAGACGCCCCCGCAGGCCCTTATCTTCAGGCGAGCAGCTCTGTTTACAACTGCGTTCCCCTTCTATGCCGTTTAAAAACAAACTTCACCCATGGAACAGGAAACAGCCATTATTAATAAGAAAGCGAAACGACCCTTATGGGGACTTGCACTTACATGGTCGGAAGCATCCGGGTGCCGAAGACGAGCGAGCACGCGCAGCTGTGGTTGGCGAAACGCAGAATCTGTCGAGAGCCTTATTTGCTTAGGGGACGTTACAGACCCCTGCTCTCTTCAGGGTCTCGTGGCCCCAGCGAGTCGGTGTTCTCCCCAGTAATAGAGTGCAAGATTTAAAAAAAAAATAAAGCTGATTACAGGTAGCTGAGAGTATGTAGAAGAGCGTCTCTCGTTCTCCTGACCTGTACGGTGCACCCTGATGGCCGAGAAGCTGGCATTCTTAGAACGAATGCGGGTCGGCTCTGTGGGACGCCGACCACTTTCCCTCTAGCTGCTGTTCGTACTAACCCCAACCTACATAGCTCTGAGAAGGGTCAGCAGAAGTAACGTAGAAGCACCAGATCTCAGCGTCAGTCGACAGAAGAGCGGACGGCTACAGACAAAGAGAGCAACAAGAACTTTGTGCTCGCTTGTCTTCTAATCAGAACCGAGGTCGATATTCGGTTATCGTATACAAACGGATGCGCCAAGTCACCGGAATAGATGCACGCCTTCTTTCCCCGAACTAAACACTGAAGAGTCTGTCTTAGCCTCATCCGACAGCCCGTCGTTTTTATCTAATTCTACAACCCGTTTTAACTGGTTGGGCTCCACTTCTGTTTCTGCTAATGGCCACCTGTGCGGCAAAGAGTTAATGATACTTGAAGATTTCTGTTTTCCTTCGGCCGTCTCTACTCTCACACCCACAGCGATTGCACTGGAACTGGCGCATAAATTTATTGTTGTGTGTGTGTTTTTTTTTACCTATTATCCTTCACGAGAACGGGGAGGATAAAAGGAGAGAAGCCGACGGGCTACAGGTGGTTAGGGGGAGCTACTCACTCTGCTGGCCGGCTGTGCGGTCTGGACAATCACGTGACAGTGACGCACGCCTATAGTAGATTTTAAAAAAAAAAAAACAAGACTGGGCTTTTTTCAGATGACGATGTCGCGCGTTTTGTCGTTATGGTTTTTACTAAAATCTCTCTCTCTCTCTCTCTCTCTCTTTTTTAAAACAAAAACAAAAAACCCCGGCAGCTGAAGAATGTTTTAGATTCCGCCCCACGAAGCGATTGCTTGGCTTAGAGAGACGATGAGAGAAATAAAATACCTAGATAACAAGACAGGTGTTTCCCACGTGGCTCGCACTTTTACGAGACAAGTTTTGCCAGGTGCCACCCAAATGAACTGGGCTGAGCTTTCTCGAGAATGTTAAAAATCCCGTTAAGTTTTCCGCTCCTTTGTTCTTCTGCAGTCTCCTTATATATATATGTGTGTGTGCACATTCTGCTTCCTTCGGAAGACAATTCATACAAAAGTGAAACTCGAGATTAACCTCTGCACTTCAAACTGGTCTGGAATCTCGAGGCAGAGGAACGATGTAGATTTCCATTAGTAAGAATCACCATGGAAACGTGATGTATAGCTCGTGTTATTTGTCAGAGATGATTTGACACAACTCACCGACAAATAATCCAGCCTGTTTCATACACCACGTGAGCAGCATTTCCATAAGCGTCAGCACGTTAAATTAGGCGTGGGAACCCTCGATAAAAGTTACCGCAGTGTTATAATTAGGGGAACACTTTAAAACCTTAACACGTTCTTATAATTATGCAAGTCACATTTCCCAGGCCGACTGACCTTGGCCGTTTGCATTTGGCTCATTTTAAAGCAGTCTGTTGTTGTTGTTGTTGTGGTGGTGATCGCTTTTAATAATAATAATAATAATAATAAATAATAATAATAATAATATACTGCTTCAGTCTGATTCTCATCAAGGACTACTTCTGATGATGAAGGGCCTTAGGTTAATGAGGGTTCGGATGAATTTACTATCGGTATCAGGAATGTAGCGCTAGGGTTAGCGTCAACACCAGCAGGTAACGTATCTACCTGACTTGCAGGTGCTAACAAATAGAATTGGTGATCTGCAGGAGAAGATACAGAACAAGGAAACTGCAATACCACCTACTTTCCTGTCAGTCAACCGAAAATAAAGAGTCTTACAGAATCTTGGGATTCTGGTATATCAGATGGATATCTTAAAATAGATTTTCAAGAAGTATTATTTATACTTATCCCACAAATAAAAGACATTTGCTATCTTTAATTTTGAGAATATATCAACCTACTGTTTGCTTAATTATTCAAACAAACCGATTGTTTTAAAATGTCTGATTGCGTGAACGCCAAGTGGTTTTTTGTGTTTTCACTACGAGAGAGTTCTAATAAAAATAGCGGCTCCATCGACTCGACCTGATGTTTGTGTTATTCTTAACATAGTTAGAAGCTGAGCATTTTGAGTAACAATGGTAAATTAATGGTTGGTGGGTGGTGTTTCTGGTAAGCGACTCCCAGCAGCCTACTGGATCCCGTAACCATCGGCCTTGTGCGTCTCATCAACAAGTGGTGAGATTCTAGCTGTGGCATCCTACGAGTGCGAAAACAAACAGAGAGTTATGGAACCATCAACGCTATTAGCAGACCGGGTAGGCAGCTCGCCGCTGGGATCTTCACGGTACATGAATCGCGGAACCTGAATAAATGTTTTAGCGACGAATTTGTCCGGTGCTCTGTCGAGGCGTATGGTAGCGGGCAAAAGTCTAAGAACGATGGCAGGACGAGCACAAGACTGACACGTGAAAATAACCATTCCAGCAGCCAGGACACTACACTGATAGAAGGGCGATTTCTTGTTCTTCCGATTGACGTATACATCAACGCGATCGGTAGTCGATGTTTTGAATACGCTCGCTTTTCCTACATTTTGACGGAATTCCTTCATAGCTATGAAAAGTTTAAAGCTCCCCCCCAACTGCTTATATCTGTTGTTTTTGGTTTTTTGGACAACCACTAAAGTATAGTAAACTAAAATAACTTTTAGAGCATTTTTTCAAAAAAAGGCCAGTTTAAGTGCAACGAAATGTACGCTCAAATCGTGGAGTCAGGCAAGGAGGAACACTCACATTCCGAAATTACTGAATGGGTAACAGACGGCTTGTTTTGCTATCCATGTAGCATGGAAGCTGTGCAAGCAAACCAGAAGCTACATTGTACTCCATAGAAGTGAAAGTTCCCCCAAAAACCGATGCCTATTTACTTACCGATCGGAAAATCGAGCTTCTGTCCCCGGCACAGAACGTCCCATGACACTTTAATGGATTTTTAAAAAAATCTATCGAGAACTTTCCGGAGATAGTTTTACGATTTAGAATTAATGGGACCTGATGCTAAGAAGAAACCCACTGTTCCTTGGAGAATTCGAGAGCCCGACTTCAGTTTATCAAAGACCATCTCCATTGGACCCCAAAGTCGTGTGGGCCAGATTGCTCTAGTTCGATGAATCACTGCTTCAGAGGTTCGGATCAGATGGTCGGACTTATGTGCGGTGAAGATTCGGGGAAGCGCCCTGTCAAAAACGTACCAAATCGACGATCAAAAGTAAGGGCGGAGTGAGTCTATTACGGTTTGGTGTTGATGCTCCCGAAAGGCCCCATTCATCGCATTCAGGGAATAATAAATCTGTTTGTATACCTGGATATTCTGATCAATGTATCAAAACTATATTTTGAGAACTTCCCCCCTCTCAACTGAACTTTCTGACCCTGACCCTAAGCCTCGTTCTTAAACTTTTGTCCGTCACTGCAATTATATATATATCAGAAGTTTCTAAGTTCCTGTATTATTTATTATTATTATTATTATTTATTATTATTATTATTATTATTATTATTATACGAGTACAGTTTTAAAAAAAATGTTATTATAGAAGTATTTAGATTAAGAAATTATAAAGTTCCATAGTTTGAGTCATTCTGCGCTAAAAGTCCACACTTCTGGAGTTTCCAGTTCTGTACAATCGCGCGGGAGAGTTCAACCGAATGTAGCTTATACATATTCTCGATTCGATTTTTGGCTATTGTACCAAATTTTACAGCATTTGAAACGTGATTAAACTGAATCGAGAAAGGTTTCTGCAGGTACTGATAAAAGAAAGCACAGGGAGGCCTTTTCCAGTCCAGACTACACTGGGTCGTCAACAGAGTAAGTCCGATAGAGTTCTTCGATCAACTCTGGAATTCAACTGTTCCTTGTTTACATGACAGAAGCAGCACGTGAGAAACCTGGACGTACGGATGACCTGACCAGAAAGTCTCTCTTCATCACATTTTCCGAGATAGAGTCAGCAACCATCTAATGCAATTCTTCTACGAGCGACGTTCCAAATTCATGTCCAGAAACTATTTCATTCTGAAAAAAAAAATAGAACTCTCTACATTTTTTACGTGATTCATTGCATTTGATATATCCAAATAACTTTCGTTTGATCTCTAACATTGATTTTACTATATATTTCAGTAGCTTACTTACTTTGGTATTTCATGATTAGGTTTAGCATCATAAAACATTTTTTTAAAAAAGTTATCCTGTGTAATTGTCGATTGTATAGTCGACTGAAGGTAACACATTCGAAATTGTTCGAACTGATGAGTCTGTAGGTAGTAGATTTAAGTTAGCCAGCATTGCCTAGAAATAATGCTAAAACATCTCGTTATCGATATTTTCAAAATAACTATTAACAGTCTCACTACCAAAAGGCTGCTTCCATTAAAAAGACCTTTCTGACAAAATCAATCACAAACACGCTTGCTTTCACACAGATCAATTAACGGAATAATTTTTTCCATATTCCGCTCATTCTGATTTTTGTTTAGATAGTTCTCAATGTACTATTTAAAAAATTGTTTATATTACTTTTTCTTAAACTAAAAAAAAAAATGTTACAGTTTAATTAGGTTTTTCTTAAGCCGAAATGAATACAGTTCAGGCAATCTAATCATTTTGAAGTCTTTCTTTGCGGTTGGCATCACGTGTGTCCCAGGCCAGCCAGTGACCACAAACTCGCTCCCGCTATACGCTGCTTCTCTTTAAATTACTCTCTCTATCATTGTCCTTTTTTAAACAATTTTTCTTCGTTTTTTTTTTTTTGCATTGTCATTAGACTCTTACAATCTCACGGTAGTTATCTATTAAGGCTACCGTTGAAGATCGAATCTCGGTTCGTAACAGATGGTGCCTGACGTGTTTCACAAATGTCGATGAACGTATTCTCGCGACGACAGCTGTCTCCACGTGACTGTTCCTTTCTTCCGGTGCCCCGCACGACCCAGCCGACTGGACAACGACGGTGGTAGGCTCAGCGTCGGCATCTCGCCTTTTGGCTGAAGTTACCTTCCGTCGACTTCGGGTATGCCGGGGGTGGGGTTAAGGTAAATTAACTATGCTGCAGAACCTCCCATAGGCCGAGGTGAGTGCTAACGAATTTTTTTTTTTTTTTTTTTTCACCTGTGGTTTCTTTATCTCACGTCAGGAAATCCCCTGGTTGTTAAGCCTCAAAGAGTCCCTGTAATACTCGTCTTAGCTGTCTTTAGGAAATACTAGATGTCGTCCCCTTCTCTACCACCACCAGACAGACAGACAGAAGCATACGTTCAGTTGTTTTTAAATCCAAGACGGTGTCTCCTCTATTCTTACGCCGTTAGCGTTACACCTGACCGGTGAAGCGATGTCATGGCACCCCAAATATCCCGTAAATGTAATCTTCTGATGTGCACGTTTCAAACACAAGATGGTTATAATACAGAGTTTGTTTGGCTTACACAGGTATATAACAATTGCTGCCTGCATAGCTCCAAGCGTACGAGAATATTTATTGATGCGTTTTTAAGTCTTTTGAATGTGTCGTCATTGACGGATACCAGACGAGACCGGTTAAAAACACGCTTACGGCGGTTTCGGAGCATCTGGATCAGGCGATCTACTGCCTGATGACGGCTTGTCTTTCAAAAAACATAGTTATCAGCCTACTATCGATCAGATCCAAGGTTTTGTAATGGTTTTCAGAAATTCAAATGCTTAAATACGGGCTCTCTCTCCCTCCCCCCCGTCTCTTTCTCTTTCCATCAACCTGAGAAAAACCACGACAAATACAAGCTGTTGATCTATAAATAAACATAAAATTTGCAAATGTGTCCGTAAGTCAATACGGCATTATCTAAAAAAAAATTCAATGTTTCTTTTTGTTGATCAATAAGAACGGTTGCGTACTGGCAGTTTCAAAACAATACCTTTTTAGATCAATCAATAGATTCATTTATTTTCAGGTGTGTTTATATATATAGGTCATCAAGATCCTTAGCCGTAACCAGAAGCGATTGCATTTCTCAGCAGTTATACAAGAGGTAAATCCCACCTTAAAAATAGGTCTAGGCTGCACAGCTGACTGTCTTCATAGCGATTCATCCAGCTAAATTCTAATTAAGCAAATTATTATTATTGTTATTATTATTATTAACTGTAGTAGTAGTATTAGTGAAAGTAGTAGACGAGATAGTTAGTACCAGAGGTGTGTGGATGGCTGGCAGTGCCGGTAACAAACGCCAGTCAAGACCCTTTACTAAAAGTGAATAATGATTTGATCACGTGCCAGGGCCGCTCGGATGATGGTGATGCTCTTCCTCTGTTCCCGTACATTTGCAGTTGGTTAGCTCTCAGCTCGGCCGCCAGCAGGCCATTAATTCCCAATCTTTCCCACTGTCTTCTTTTGGATGTAAGTGTCGTTGGGACAGACAGCATCATTTATCTGCCCGTTCTTTTCTTTCGTGTCCCGGCTGGTAATAACGTCCGGCCGGTTGTGAGGAACTATTTTGTTTGTAAGTATTTCGTATTCGTAGATAACAAGGGTGTTTTCGCGTTCTATGATGTACTCTGACCTGTGATTCCATCGCTATGACCCTTTTTAGCACGCGCCATTGAGCATATTTAGTGAGAACGTGAAGGTGGTCAGGCAGATGTCTGCTTTTTTCCGTGGCTTCGCATCTTGTAAGAAGCTGGTCCAGTGTTTCCAGGTGTTTATGGCAGATTCCGCAGTCTGAGTCGTTCTCTGCTTCATCTTGTTTAGCTACAAGCATCGATCGCTTCCTCTTCGGCTGACAGATTTGCTTACTTCAATCTGTTAGGGTGTTGGCCTTCTGTTTCCGATTGTCGAGCAGCTTGTTCTTCCGGTCTGGTTTGACATGGGCAAGGTAGCGTTTGAACCACTCCTTGTATTTTAGACTCACCTTGTTTTGATGGTTTGATTTCAAAGCTCGTGCTCGCCATTTTTTATACTTGCCATGTATCTGCTGTTATTTTCTTGGATTTATTCCTCAAGAAGGAAGGACGCCCCATTTTCTTGTCTTTTTTTATTTGAGCTGTCCTCTACTTCCTCCTTTGTGTTTGTAGTACAGCCTCCCTGTGCCGTCTTGTTTGTGTTGTATCTTGTAGTCATTGAGGGCCTTTCTCTTATCTATATGTTGTAATACCTGTATTCCTCTCTGTTCTAGTCCATCAGCTAGGACAGGTGTGGCAAAACTAATGAAATCATTTGAGGTCAGCCAAGTTAAGTAGATGGCTTCGCAGGACTCCATTTTGTAGTTCCTCACCTTTTCCAGATGTTTTTAGGTCCACACTCAGTGGATTGAGGGAAAGGCAGAGCGGGAGGAGTATCGGTAGCTTTAAGCAAATGTTTTAGAGTGAGAATAATTACATTAGACGTACAGCAACAGCAGCGCCGAGAGATTTTGGTTTTGACGACATCTTTACAATAATACTGCGGTAGACTATTTGTTTTATTTCTTATAGAGCGATGACGGCGGAAGCACGTGACGACGCCCGGAAGCAGCTGCTGTGCGACTCGCGACCGGACATAAACGACCTTTTCGTTCTGGTCGCTGTCGTAGCCGTTTTATTCGGAATCGTCCTGGTCGCTGTGGGCTACCTGTTCCCTAGGAGCTACAGGTTCGACTCAGAGAAGCCGGCGCGGCAGATGGAGGCCATAGAGCTGTACTACGCGGAGCTCGACAGAAAACTGGACCTATGCATCATTGTAGGCACAGCGTTCATCGCCACAGGGGGACTCCTGCTTACCGCCATGATGCTATGGGAGCTGCTAAGGGGAGAGTGTTTGTCGGGCAAAGCGCCGACCGGAGCCACCAAACAGTTTTCCTACGGTTCCCTGGCCAGCAGCGGAGTAACGACCGCTGCTGCCACTACTTGGTACGGTAGGTGATTTTTTCCAGCGGGAAGCTGATGTCGGGTCGGTGTGGGGCCCCGAGCATTCGTTTACTCACGTGTTCAGCAGGACCCACAAACCGAATGGTTAGTGAAAGGTTGCTCAACCTATCGTACTTTTCGCGTTGAAAATGACTCCTATGTTGGGGACTCTCACGTGATTTGACAATCACTAGTTTTCCAGTAAAATCTTTTCCTATAACTTTTATGTAATGTCTGATTTCAGCCTATTCTTTAATAAAACACATAAAATAATAAACTCCAGGCACAAGAGTTGAAAAGATTAAGTTAATACTAAATATTAATATCAAATTGTAAATGACACGTTTAAGTATCATAAAAGGAAAGGAGCCAGGCGTTTATATCTATCATTTTCCTCGCTCAAATGATACTGAAAACAGTTTTCCGTGGGAAATAATTCCCTTGGATGTATATTCATTTATGAGACTCTTTCGACCGCTATAAAAAATCGAGTAAGGTTTATCACATATAACTACATGTTCTGCCAGCAGTTTCCTTCTTTATTATCTTCTACCATAATTCAGTTCATAATGAAGTTTATTTAATTTTAGTAAAACCAAACTTGAAGTTATAATTATACTGAATTATTAAATGATTGATTTGTTGTACTTCTCTCTCTCTCTCTCTCTCTCTCTCTCTCTCTCTCTCTCGCTCTCATCTGTCTCTCTCTCGTTCACGTCATCTCTCTCTGTGTGTACTGACGTCATATCTCTCTGGGTGTACTGACGTCATATCTCTCTCTCTCGTCTCGTACTGTCATCTCTCTCTGTGGTACTAACGTCATATCTCTCTCTCGTTCTCGTACTGACGTCATCTCTCTCTGTGTGTACTGACGTCATATCTCTCTCTGGGTGTACTGACGTCATATCTCTCTCTCGTTCTCGTACTGACGTCATCTCTCTCTCTGTGTACTGACGTCATATCTCTCTCTCGTTCTCGTACTGACGTCATCTCTCTGTGTGTGTACTGACGTCATATCTCTCTCTGGGTGTACTGACGTCATATCTCTCTCTCTCGTTCTCGTACTGACGTCATCTCTCTCTGTGTGTACTGACGTCATATCTCTCTCTCTCTCTCGTACTGACGTCATCTCTCTGTGTACTGACGTCATATCTCTCTCTCTCTCTCTCTCTCTCTCTCTCTCTCTCTCTCTCTCTCTCTCTCTCTCTCTGTCTCTCTCTCTCATTCAAAGCATATACCATTGGTATATATATTAGGTATACTATAATAAGAACTGATATTTTTTATTAAATTTACTAATTTATGTTTACAACATTAATTAGCGTCAGTTGTTACTGTATTGGACACAGGGCCAGCAACCGCGTTATGTGCCATATCAGTAACTGTTCTAAATGAGTAGATATTAGAAGTTATCAAGATCAAATGTTTTACAACATTTTTGCAGTTAGTGTATTTTCGTGCATTTAACAGAGAGAATTCCACACTCATAGATTACTGACTATCTATCTTTTTATAAATCAGTTTAGTGAAATTTTGTTTTTAGTTTCTTTGTTGTTGTTTCAAGAATATGACCGATGTTTTATCTGAATTCTTAAGAAAACGGTGCTCAGAGAGGGAAAATAATTATAACTTCCTTTATTTGTTGTAGCCGTCGCAGTAAATAAAATCCTGACTAAGTTGCGTGTTGTTTGTCTTCTTTACCGGTTCCTTCTTTTATCCAAAGAAGCTGAAGAGATTTTCCGAAGTGCTTCCTGCCTGAAAAGTCTCAGTCTCACAACTTCGCTTAGCTTTGTCTGCAGCTCGTGCGTGATGGAGACCCTGAACAGTTCTTTCACACACGCGCGCGCGCGCGCGCGAGAGAGAGAGAATCTGTCGTCGAAATGTGTCTGAGCTTAACTGCGCGAAATCTCCGTTTAGATTTTATCTAAAAATAAAATTCCACATTTTAATGACCTCCGATATATTTTTTTTTTTTTGGCTTAATTTATTTGGAGAATTTCCAGCTGTTGCATTTCGATTATTAGCTGTTTTTCCTCGAGCTTAAATACTTAACCATACGCATCATCAGCGTGGTTCAAACTACAGTTGGAACTGTAGGTGGCGCGCATCAGCTGCCATAGCGACGGAGGCCAGGTAACAGCTTTGCCGCTGCTTGACAGGACTAAGTCTGGAAAAAAATGCTCGGCGAAAACTCGTTGTTAACGACGGGACTTCGAGGTCAAATCAGGGTGGAGGTAGAATTAAATCTTACGAAATGCTTAGGCGGAGAACATCCGGGTATTTACTGGTAGGGGGCGTGACGCGTCCTGGCGCCCGAGCGAAATACAATAACGCAAGTTGTTGGAAAGTTTAAGCCAGTTGGATTTAAAATAAATTTTGCAAACTGGTTCGAAAGGTATTCATCGGCATAGGGCGTTTGTTAACAGGTGATTTTAATAAAACCCGGAAAATGTATGGCTTTAAATACCGAGTTTAGCAGGATTTGTGTTTAGATACTTGGTGGCGAGTTCGAAACCTGACAAAGCACGAACGAGCCGGTTTTAATTCCCCCGCACACAAAAAGCCGACGTTGTTTGTTAGTCTTCCACGCACTGGGTTTCCACACGTAGTCAATTAACTTTTAAACTCAAGTTGAGCGTATATTTTAAAAGATTCTTGAGAGTTAGTAATATATGTGGCTGCATTCATGTAAATTCAAAGGAGTGATGTAGATGTCGGTAATAGCGGACGTCTACTTTCAGTTTACAGGAAAGTTGTGCCAGAGAATTGCATTAATGAATGCCAGCTGTGTTTTTTTACTGGAATATTCGCGCTACCAAAGATGATTATATTTAAAAAAAAAAAAAATAATGCAAGAAGGAGAAGGGAGCACTGAACACAAAGATGAGCTCCGTGCTGGATCATGCTGACGAAGGGTGGGTCCATTTCCTTTGAGAGGAACCTTCCGAGCGAAATTTCTGCCCACTTCTCAATGATTGCGGGGGCCAGATACATCGAGGAAAGAAAAAAAAAACAAACTCACCTTGAAATGCTTTCACGCGACAAGATATTTGCGCAAAGTAATGCTCATTTAAAAACAAAGGAACAAGAATGTCTGCCATCAGATTTTCGAATAATGTTTGCTTGTTGTATAATGTCGATTTTGCTTCTATACCGGGAGAAACTCTCAGATTTACTTTAAACCTTCCTAATTAAAGTTCCAGTGTTCACCTGCGGTGGGTAAAGGGTTAAGGGGCCGCTACACGAGCGGAATAAGAGAGTTCCACCAAACTGCCAGCTAGAGACCAGGTGTTTCTAATATCCGGGCTGCTCTTCTTGACTAAGCATCTTCACGGAAAACCTCGTTAAATCGGTTTCCTGTCAGCAGCCGTCGAGCATATTGCACCGCCCCGATGACGTCATGTCTCGTCAGAGCGCGCGCCGAGCGGAGTGAGAAGCGCGGTCATTGGATTACGCATGCGCAAACAAGATCGCCTATTATAGCGAGCAGATTCAGCAGCCGGTGAAAGAAAACACAGCTAAGGCACCAACCGTCATCAGCATCAGAGAGTGTGGTATGGTTAGATGAGTAGACGGAAGAGAGGAGACTGGATTCTTTTATTTGGTTAAAAGAAAAGGCTGTCATGTTAACATCCTTTAAAGATATTATATTCTAAAATATGTACAGCACCGGCAATAATTTAAAGGGCCGCTAGCAGAAACGACAATACGTACTCTGTAATTACGTAAACAATGACCATTATGTAAATAAATAACAAGACAATAAAACTGGGAAAAAATGAGAATTTATTATTTTGTATGCAATCTTCAACTTAGCGTGATACATTCTCCAAAGTTTTTGTCAATGATCTTAGGAGTTATATAGTCTTGCATATCGCACCTGAGTTTCTCGGGTTTTTATAGTCCTCAAGAAGCAGTGACACATTGTTTATTCTTTTGGAAGAGGACTTGCAAAAATTACACGACAGTGCGTGACGAAGGAGAATATGCTTGCACTTAGCATTCATTCCTTTATCAGTTTTAACCATTTTGACAACTTCACACATGGTTCAGCCCCACAACTTGAAATCCACCTACTCGATCTCCTACTGTCTTAGATTCACTGGTTTATATATTTTTCACAAATTAATCATTGCACAAGACGGTTCTTCGCGCACTTAAACAATTCAAATTTTGACTTCTCTGTCATCAATATAATTTTTCATTCATCCTTCTGTTTTCTTTCCTTGTCTTAAAGATTCAACTTTGCCACACCTTACTATCCATTAATGTTTGTCATTATAATTTTTATAAAGGTTTCTTATTAATAAACATATTTATAAAAAATGTGCTGTTTTTACTACCATTCTCGGTTTCGCGTGAAAATAACCGGATGGGACATCATAACACAAAAAAATGTTGAACACGTGCACCTTTCAGTTACAATGTATTCTTATCACTCCGGTCTTTTTAGTATATTTAGAGACAAGTAATTATATTTATTCTTTATTGTATTGTTCCTGATGGAATTTCTCCATTATTTCTAAAAAAAAATAGACATTTCAGATTTCTCTGAGCCAGACAAGTAAAAGAAACTTGCGACGAAAGGTCAGAGTAAACATTTTATAGGCGACTGTGTTGAATTACAAATTAGTCTAATGAGCAAGTATGGAATAAAGAAAAACAAATTTAAACTCAAGGAAGGATCCATTCCAAGTCTATTTTCAGATGCTTATACGATTAAAGTTACTCGAAACCAAATAGAACCAATTATAATTAAAACACCTGTGTCTGGATGAGAGAAACAGAGAGAGAGAGAGAAATGACGCCATTACAGAGAGAGATGACGTCAGTACAGAGAGAGATGACGTCGGTACAGAGAGATATGACGTCAATACAGAGAGAGATTATGTCATTACAGAGAGAGATGACGTCAGTACAGAAAGAAAGAGAGATAACGTCAGTACAGAGAGAGATGACGTCGGTACAGATAGATATATGACGTCAGTACAAAAAGAAAGAGAGATGACGTCAGTACAGAGAGATGACGTCAGTACAGAGAGAGACACAGAGAGAGAGAGATGACGTCAGTACAGAGAGAGACACAGAGAGAGATGACGTCAGTACAGAGAGAGAGACACAGAGAGAGAGATGACGTCAGTACAGAGAGAGACACACAGAGAGAGAGATATGACGTCAGTACAGAGAGAGACACACAGAGAGAGAGATATGACGTCAGTACAGAGAGAGACACACAGAGAGAGATATGACGTCAGTACAGAGAGAGACACACAGAGAGAGAGATATGACGTCAGTACAGAGAGAGACACACAGAGAGAGAGAGATGACGTCAGTACAGAGAGAGAGAGATATGACGTCAGTACAGAGAGAGACACAGAGAGAGAGAGAGAGCGTCACTGTCCACCTAAACTACAGAAGACGTTAAGCTTTATAGGAGACGCCTAACTAACCCTGCCAACCACAGAACTACTTTACTGCTGTAACCTAACACGTCTGCGATCCGAAAATTTTCCTCAGCCACTGGCGCTGGTGTTCAGAAGTGCATAATTTAGTCGCGACTTATTTCACAAATACTGCTTTAAAACCACTTCGGTTTGAGCGGACTTGGAAGTGTTAATGCGGACACCTGATGCAGCCCGTAAACTCTGAGCACGGGAAAGAAACCCGTATCAACGGCGACAATTGCGGGCTGTTATTGTGGTACGGTACTGAATTTTTTCCTTCGTTGTAGAATAACTTATATTTTGATACGGAAACTATTTAATATCTAAATGGGCAATTATTGTTCCCTGGTCAAATATTAAAACCTGTCCACGCGTTGTTTTCAGTTTTATTGAATACATTCCGATAATAGACATTTTTCCTTAAGATACAGAAAAATATGAGACCATTCGCGTATTTACACGCCTCGGATGTGCTAAGGAGCTGGCGAAAAACCGCGATTTGTTCGTGTAAAATCTTCTTCTTATTATTATTATTTATTACAAGCGACTGCTTTCAAATGTACGCACGAGAAAAACTGCTTAGAGGGCTTACCATCGCATATACCAGATGGGCAGCGCGTTCTCCCAGACAGGTTCACAGGAAGAGGACGAGGTGGGGATGGGGCAGCGGAACCAACTCAAAGAGTTTTCACGCTGCCTTGGCTGCTAAAGATTTTCTTTGAAATCCTCGCATGCAGATAGGTTTTCTCACTTTTTCTCCGCTTCTTAATCTCCATCCTTCCTTACCATTTTAGGGTCCTCGGCTGTTTACTAAGTTTTTTTGCTTGTTTCTTTTTCTACGATGATTCCAGAAGCTCCTCAAAGCATTTTGTTGACATTGAGAATTTTCCCCGCAGTTCGGCAGTATTAACGCGCCCAGCGTCTACCAGCGCGTCCCAGTTTAAGATCTCCAGCAGCACCAGTGCCCGGCGCCATCTTGCTTACGATCCGTTTTTCCGGATAGAATTCTGCGAAAAACAAACTGTTACTAGTTAAACCGGGTTGTTAAACGTTGGCCGATGACGAGGCGAGAGACGGTGTGAAGCGACCAGTCTGACGCCGCCAGCTGCTCCTGAATCTTTTCGTGTCCAGGTGAGACACTCCGCTCCCAAGGTGTCACCGTTTTTCTTTCGTAGATTAAGATGGAAGAAGGGGGGCGACATCTTTCAATAAATTCTTCAACTGGAACTACAGAAAGCAGCCTACTGACCTTTCAGGGTGCGGAAGGCCACAGATATAGCGGGGATTGGACTCAGCACCTGGTGTACAAGGTGGACCACTCTACTGCCAGTGGTCGCACTAACTACTTTCACTTTAACAACACCTACCCTGTAGGTCAATAATGCAGTTAACACTTAGTGCTAACTAGTAGTGCAACCATTATTTCAAGAGATGGCAGTAAAATCTACCCTTTCGTGCTCCCTGCCAATTAAAGATGTCCATTAACTGTTGAACGAAAAGGTTTATACATTGTCGAGCCAGGCTGCAATATAAAAACTATATGTGGATGATAGATACCATTTTTAAATGCATTCTATCTTCTTCTTATTATTATTATTACATCAAGTGCACATTAATAATTGATGATGGCTTTTGTTGGTATTATTCCGTATAGAGTTTATATTAGTTAGTTACTAGAATATTAAACTGTGTCATTTTAATATATATATATATAGATAAATTAACCAAAGTTTTAACTTTTAAGCGGATCTTGAACAAGGGACTACGTGTAGTTTCAGTGTCAGTTTCTGATACGCTCCTTACAAGTCAGCGTTAGTAAATTCTTTCTGATAATTGTTTAATATATTTATGGAGGATGGATCCACTGTCCTATTTATTTTCTATACCAATATAACTATAAAAATCTCCTACCTCCAGAATATTTTGTGATTCTTATAGCCTATTCATTAATTTAAGTCGACTTGTACCCCTGAACTAGCACCCTTACACTAAGAAATGGAATTCTTTAGGATATCTTATGCTTGCCTACTGCAGGCATATGGCCAGAAAACCCGGCCTTTCTGCTGCTTTATTCTGGTTGTTTTTGTCTTTCAGAGAATGTGGATCTATAGCGATCTCCATCCTCTCAACACCAGGCGCTTCTCCGAGTGATACGCAAAACGCTGTAAATTCACCAAGCAGTAATTTATTAAATCAGGGATTTGAAGAGGCTCTGCGTCGTCATCTCTCCGGGTACCTGGTCGTGCCTTAATTGTGGACGGTGTCCTGGATGAAGTCAAACAAGAGATTTGTTTAAATTTCAAAATATTTAGTTTCTTTGGTTGACGTGAATTATATTAATCAATCATAATCATTTAATAACAAGTTCTATTTTAATCTAGTAAAGATACGGGGCTAGAACCTCGCCGAGACTCAAAATAGGCCCTTCCAGTCACATGATAAGCACGTGATTGCAAGCCATTAAAACAGGTACAAACCAGCGGAATCGTGAGTCTGCAGATGGCCGGGAGGTTTACGGCAACCGATGGATTGTGAACAGGGGCATCTCGTTTGAACAGCCGGACACCGGTAGAAGACGGCGGGAAATCTCAAAGACGCCCTAGTTTAATGCGCGCCGTGAGAAGACTCTCCCGACCTGGATAGACCCTTCGTACTGCCAAGAGCAGCTCGGAAATCGAACCCCCAAAATGCTGCCAAAGATCTTTAGGCGTCCACGGCTGTCGCTCCACAGACGACGAACGGTCGGCGAATCGAAAACCGCTCTACAGTACACAATGGCATTGGTGAAGACAAAAAACTGGGGATTATTAGAGGGATCTCGAGTAATCGGTTCACTGGAAGGCTTTTCCTAGTTGTTTTAGCTATGCATGCAGACATCACGACCCGTTTTCTTCTGCTTAGATACCTCCAGCATCTCACCGGTACCCCGTATGTCTACATCTCCTAAGAACGAAATGTACGTACATTTCAGCGATAACCAGCCAGCTGATCGGCGTCCTGGTTCTCTCCGGTATGTCAGCAGGTGTGTAATAACACTGCAAAATATAAATACCTACATATGATTTGATTTACAAACCATTTAGTCATTAAGGCAATTTTTTTTTTAATTTCTACTTCGGATTAAAGAAGTTGTCGCCGTCGTCGCTTCTGCCATCCATAACGAGAAGGGAAGTGCGTGACGCCGGAAAAACATGGCTCCCACGGGCGGCCTGTTTGCGTCAACTACGGCCAACACAAAGAAAGTCTCTGCTAGAGTTCTTCGTTTTTAAATAAGGAAGAAATCCGGCTGGTCAAGAAGAGAAGCGAACCGTTCCTTGCGGGAGAATCGAACCTTGTGGCCCTCGTTCTCGGTGATTTAGCATGCTAACTATCGTGCTTTCAGTAAGTAAATAGCAAATTTGAGACCGGTTATGATGATCCACGTGACGGGAGTGGTGGCGTGAGGCGTGTTCTACTGTATGAGCAGACATTCACATACACACAAGGGTACACGCTCAAGCGATTGAGAGACTGCCGAACGATTCCCGTCCATCATACGTAGCACGGAAAATAGATTAAATTGTTGAGTGGGGAGGATTACTATTTTAATGCTTCATGAATGATGGAAATGAGTTATTTTAACCGTTTTTCCACGAAGCTTTAGCGGTGACCTGACATCCCGCTTCTTTAGGGCGGCCCCCCTTTTCACTGGCGTTGCACTACCATCCTTACAGGTGCTAGCCATCCGTCCCCCACCCTGGCTGCAAAAACTGTCGAATCACAGGCATAAGAGCCGCTTATTTTACCCGGGCCTTATATCACTCGATAGCTTCGACCTCGGCTGGACACCGTTCCCCCCTTCTCCCAGAAAAGAGCAGAATGGTTTGAGGTCAGATGCGGGCGAAGCAATAAGCAATGAAGTGCACGGATAGTTCTTTGTTTTAACGATAGCTCTTCACAACAACTGGACCAGCGACTGCGCTCCAGACAACGATGCTGCCACGACCATGCCTAAGTCATTACAGCCACAAAACTGCAAGGAGAGTCAGCCACCGGCAATAACCGACTAAGAACAGTCCCACCAGAAACGAAGCAGGGCACGTTTTAGATTATCGGGGGACTGTGGTCTGTCAAGCCGTCCGATCATAACCTGACGAGGACAGGCTAGACGTCGTACGTCTCCTCGATGCTTGTGCTGTAGCTAAACTCCGCAACGAGTGAAGCCTAATCTTCAGTTTGTCAACAACAAAAAAAAATAAATAAATAAAAATATGAAGCAAAATATTTGTTGTTGCTGCTGGACAGTTAAAGATTCATTTTGGTAAGCAACCAAACCAAAATAAAACCCATAAGAAAATGAAAGTAAAACAAAAGTTTGAATATCAACATTAAAAAGATGATTTATAAGAAGTAGATCCGGCTAATCTCAGTTAACATTTTAATTTCTTGCTTTTTTTTTGCTCTTTCTGTTGCTGATGCTGACAGGAGATGTTAGAGTGCGATACCAGAGATATATACACGAAAATAAAGCCATTAGATAAAAAAAAAAGTAAGGTGTGGTACTAACCGTTGTGTAGAAGAAGAAAATCATCCGATTGCTATCAACTAACAACAACGCCACTGAAACAATAAGAAGAAAAGGTTAAAACAACAAGAAAAGCCGTGACGAGAAAACATTGTGATGGAGAGAATGAATAAGAGAAGCACCAAAACAAACAGGCAGCATTTTTTCTTCAGTTTAAAGTAAGGTGATGCCGTGCTAGCAGAAGTGATGCGGACGACCATTACTTAGGTAAACACAAGTTCTATCAAGAAGAACCTATGCGATTCAATATGGCACGTTGGCGGAAATTAAGGTAGAATTCATGGATATTGACGTCAGAGAAAACCTTAACAGCCATACATGCTGTGAAACAGAGGACATGTATATTAGCAGTATTACACCGTTAGAAACAGAGGAATAAACTATTACCAGCAGCTGCCAACATCGATACTTCAAAAACCGCACCGATAAATAGTTCTTAATCTCGCATTCTCGCGCGCACACTCTAACGGCTAATACCAAATCAAGACATTTTTTTTTTTTTTCCGTATTGAACCATTCCACAAAAAGGATATCCCTGAATAACACCTTTATTGATAGAGAATCTAATCTGGACGACCTAACAGGTGGTTTCAGGAGAGAACTAATACTTTTGGCTGCGGAATTATTTGTTGCTGTTGTTTTTTTTGGAATTCATTTACGGAAGAAAAAGAAGCGACGTTCGCGGCACCAAATACCAGATGAAAGCGAAGGTTATACAGGCACCATGAGGGTGGCGGGATCAGTCCACAAGACGGAGTTTTCCCTGGGGATACAGACAAACGGCATATCTCACAATGAAACCGGACCCAGGGCGTCCCCTGTTACCAGATCCGCGTGGTTGATAATTGCCCTTCTTCCAGCTCTTGAGACTCACGTACGGCAGAAACTTCGATTTCAAAGGCACCGCTTCATCCGGACCCTGACACTGCTTCCCCGCATCGTCGGGTTCCGTGGGCAATCCACGGACAGAAAGAGAAATCGCAGGAACAAATATTTCCACGAACTTGCTTTGAAGCCACGCCTCGGAATTGTTTGGTAAAAAAGAAAAAAGAGATCTATGGCTATGTTATCTCAGCTGTGTTCTGGTTATTTATATTTTGCCAGAGTAAAAACACGGGCAGTTTATTTCGCTAGCAACGAATCTCTCGTGTTTCACCCCCCACCTTTTCCTTGATTTCTATTCTCAGATCTCGGCGTTTAGAAAGAAGCATCGATCGGTTCTATGACGCTGTAGGCACCGGTCTCCTTTTCGCTAATTCACGTTAAACATTAGAAATCAGGACAGAAAATCGGTGCGCGCTTGTCGTGGTGCAAATAGATCACGAATCGAAGACCTATGCTGATTGTTATTCCATGTCTGTTCTTCCGACAAGGCAACGATTCTAACCATCCAAACCGTTCTGTGAAGAAGAGGAACGACGGCGTCCTGCAGAACTCAGTTACCAAGCTTATTGGACCGCATCACTAAAAGTTTGGGAACGTCCTACTTCCTAACTATTTGCATGGATTAATTACCCAAATAAAGTGTTATTATAAAAGCCAATGGATCTCATTTTTATAAATCAAATAATTAAGTTAAAACAAATAAACAGCCAATATTTGTTTTAAATTGAACATGGATTTTATCCGCCTATCAGTTTTAATCACGTGTTCTTCAAAAATCCAAAATTTTTAGGTGACAACAGAGAAGCCATATCTCCTACCTAAATGTGACACCTCCCCCCCCCCGAAGGTTTACACCGATGCATTCGAAAATCTAACAAGCAGAATTTTTTGTTTCCGGCTCCACCTTGATGCTGCTACGCTGAGTTAATTTATTAAACACAAGTAGATGCTCTCCCTTTGTTTTTCTGCGGTTCAGCTACTATTCTGATGTGTCTGGGTGTCAACGATCGAACTAGTTCTTTTGGTAATAATACCTGCTTCTCTTAAGTGTGCTTCATTTTCTTCTAAAATGGGGAAAATGAGTGTGTGTGTGTGTGTGTGTGTGTGTGTGTGGATATTTAGTGGCCTAAAGAGAGGATATTGACCTCGCGCCACCTTTCTCACCTAACTAAGGTCAGAGGTTGAATGACAGGACCAAGTGTGATACGAAAAACCAACAACCCACGGCTGACTGGTGAAGCAAATGATGCTCAGAAGAGTTTTCTCTCTGAGCTGTAAACGGTCAACACGAGATGGTGATGGAAGAAAGACCGGCTCATTTAGCCAGAGAAAAATATTTTAAATGCAAACACAAAAACTGACAGAAATTGTGGCAGAAAAAATACATACATTTTTAAAATGATTCTTTTATAGATTCTGTTTGCCACAGATACATTTACTCAAACAAGTGCCGGATATTTCGAATAAGTGTCATCTTTGCTCGTTGTTCGATGACATCCATAAAGAACCGAATTACCGGTTTTAAAATTATTTGCTTTACATTTTTTTAAAAATATGTTAAAGTAATGTAAGTTTTTGTAAGCATGTTATTTTGGTTCTTTGGTGCAATATTTAAAAAAGAAAATTACCACACATTGTAGATGTTGGTCACTGTGTAATGATGACTGCGGCATTTCGTTTTCAACGTCATCAATGTTCAGAGTAAATTCTGGCGTTTGACACTTGGTGAAGCGTCATTTAGCAGGTTTGACAATTTGTGATGTTGATAATTTTATTAACACTAATTTAGAACACAAATGTTATAAACAAAAGATTATATTACTGTGGGACAATGGCCAGTTTATATATAGTGCTATTTATTTAACGGTGGATCCCAACTTCCTGGTGTAGGGTTCTCCCTCTCACCAGTGATATTGTGCCACCGTTGAGTGTTAACCAAGCAAAACAGACTAGACACAAAATCAGTAACTGACTTTCGAATTATTCAAACAAATACAGCGGTTATTGGCGTCACATTTCCTGTTCGGAACAGTAGCCAGACGTCCCACTGATAGTTAAAAGGGGTTTTAGCCTAGCCGAGTCTTTTCCCGTTGAAATCAGTGACATTCGGTCCAGAGTTTAAAAAAAGTAACTCTTAGAACACGGATAATCCCAGTGTAACAGAGTACCACGTCACATTTGCGTCACAAAGTATAGCACAACACGGGGAGGGGAGGGGATAGGCTGAACTTCCTGTGAAAAAACGGAATCGAGGTTTTAGGATTAAAACTAGAAGTTGTCACTCTGGATCTAAATGACCCGTTAAACATCTTTTGGAAACTATTTCTGAGAGAGACAGGGCGTCAGTCAGCAGCGTTAATAGCTCGAGCGTTCCCGATTCGCCACAAGAAGTAGGGATACGTGTTGGTGAGGAAACTGGGAAGTGGGGGGGGGGGAGGACCGGAAAGCTGGAGCATGATTTATTTCTTTGACCGCGATAATTGTAGAGATGTTTCGCCTGTTAGGAAATCCAGTCTGCGATGTAGGAAATAAAAACGGTTCTACTCTTCCCGGGGTTGACGTGTTTTGCTGAACCAAGTCTCCCCGTCTGTGGGAGCGGATTGGCGCTGTTCAAGAAAAGTGGGTAGAATTCGTATGTGTGTTGGGAGGGGGGGGGGGTCACTTCTCTTTTCTAGATCAAGGTGGGGGGCGTTGCAGCGAATTCAGCGGTGAGAACAAAGAGATGCGATTTCATTAGGGCCTTTCCGTTTTCGCTTTGCCGTCCCGACCGCTCCGCCTTCCGGTAAAGCTGGCGTTTCGGTTTTAACTTCGCTGTTATCGACCTACGACGGAAACTCCTTTCAGAAAAGGGAGAGAATCGCACTCAGTCTCAGGTCTGAATGACAGCCATTGAATAGGCGGACGCGTTAGTGAGCACTATCCGTAACTCCTGCGCCGATGAACTCTGCTCGACTGCACCAGCAGGAAGTAGGGTAATTAAAAATCGAGACTGTAAAGCAAGCTATTTTTTTTTATATATAATATCGATATTTATATTTACTAAAAGTAAACCGTGCCTGATAATAGAGCATATCTTAGCGTATCTAATATTTCTACGCGGTTACCACTTCTGGTTAAGCCGAAAGCCAGGTCCAGTCAACTAAAGGTCAGGGAAAGTTTGCATTATTTAGGAATTCCATTTTGACAGATTGTAGCACACACACATACACACACCCGAGACATGAGAAGTTTCCAGGTGGGATTAAGACCCCGAAGGGTCTATATCTTAGACTTTTAGATAAAGATCTTACCATAAATCAGGAGGATATATGGCGGCTTCTAGCTTTGTTCTGAAGTTGGAGAACCAGTTGTATCTACCGACTCAGGACGGGATATACGTCATCACCCCACCTGCATACCACAAAACAAGAAGCCTTCCGACATCATCTAGGCAAACACCTTCCTATACTGGATTCCTACAGCTAGAGAACAAACCAAAACAAAAATATTTCCATAATGGATTAAAGCTTTATGCATAAGGTCACCAGCACTAACTCCTTCGTTTAACACAACTTTTACTAAAGGAATATGTAAATTACAAATAATTTTTAAGGATGCAAAGCGAAACAAGTGGGTACAAATCGAGAAAGTAGAAATTCTAACATAAAGAATTCAAACAAACTGGATTAGTCAATAGTGGTTAGGGACAGTAGATGACTCACAGCGACTTTGCATCCTGTTTATAACCCACCAATGTAGAGCAGGGGAAATTAAGTCAATTGTCTTATCGAATAAGCTTTTAAGTTTTTGGAGTGATCTTGGAAAGCGTTGGAGAGAGGCAACATGTCTTCCTAGAGCACCCAAACATTCCTATTAGGATTTAACTCAGGAAAACGTGTTGGCCACATCAAACGGGTAGTAGTGGAGTTTTTCTGGATGCTGATCGATTACACGTGTCCTTCGTGGACGAGCGTTATCTTTATCGCCCATTAAAATGAAGTTATCTCCAACTACACCAGCGTATAATCTGACAGACAACCGGAATCTTGTTCCCATACTTCACTACGGTACCTCTCTGAAGTGAATGCTTGTCAGTACTCCCACCCATTGGAATTCCTGTCAAACCACCACACCACCACCGTAGTAATATCTTTTCAAGTTGTTTTCTGAGTTGGTTGCGTGCTCCACGTTCTCTCCAGATGAGTCGGCATCGTAAATCACACTGAAGGCCGGATAAATCTTAACTCATCGGTAAAGAGAACATAGCTTCGGTCACGTGGTGCACAAACGACATCTTCGCAGCACCAGTTTACGTGCTCCTGTTTATGGCAATAGTTCCAGGGGGTCGTCGTCTCGCATAGATTCCTCTTTCACGCAGCCTCCTGCGTATGGTTGATTGAGGCCGGTATCAGCCTCCTTGTGGCCTCAAAGAGAAATCAGAAACGAGCCAAAAGCAACATGTAGCGATCATCTGCTGGAATTGTGACCTCGATAGACCCTGATCTGGTCTTCGAACAATATCTCTATGAGATAGCCATTCGCCACCCGAGTCCATAACTGCCCCCCCCCCGGCCGGCCTCTATCCCTTCCATCTTAGAGACCTCACCAAGCCAGAGTGGCTGCTCGTTTTTAACAAATATCCTACCAAGGTTGAAATTATACGAACAAAAGCCTGTTTTTTTGTGGCTTTATTCACGTTTTTCTACTGGAAATAATTTCTTCTGTTAGATGAGAGGTAGGGGTTGTGTTAAACATTTAGTGAATACAGCTTTAACCATTTTAGAAATATATTTTATTTGCTTTGTTCTTTAACTTTGGAAACAATCGCGAGCCCACTCGTGTTTAGAATCATAAACTAGCCACACAGAGTCATTGTTGTCTGCGTTATTCAACCCCCCAAATCAGATGAACAACCTATCAGAACATGTAAGCTATTAATTGTGATACTGTTATCCTTTCATGAGAATAACTGCTGCACATAGTTTGGGAATTCTGTTAAGTAACTTCTCTAAATATCCTCTTGTGAGTAACCCGCCATTCAGCTTTCAGTCGTTTCTATAGCTGGCTGGCATTAGTTGAACTGCTTTCCCTGACGCTTTGATCTAGCTCCTCAAACGGAGTTCAGATCTGGAGGTTGAATGGGCCGAAGAATGGTTCTAAGAAATCCTTCTGATTATTTTCTTGCGAGGTAGAGAGGTATTGTGTATTGATCACTGAAGTCTGCTTTGGGTCGTTTCAATATAAACCATTTACCTATCAAGCGACGCCTTATAGAACTGCGTGGCTCTGCAGAATATTGCAGTATTTTAAATAACCAACAAATACCCCATACATTCCCATTTACACCAGCTTGCTTAAAACCAAATGTTTCGAACCCGCTTTCATCTGACAACAATACATTGCTCCAAAATGTAGTTTTGATGTTTTTAGCCCGTCCAAACCGGTCTAAACGAGGGACTCGGCCATTTAATCCAACCTCTCCAAACCGGCTTTTGATGGTTGAGATGGACATCCTGACTGTCACAGGCGAATTGTGGAAAGCAGTTAATTGGCTTCCTGTCGAGAAAACGTTTGCTCTAAACCTTTGAACCAGAAAACCTGTCTTCGGGTCCCGTGGCTTTCCTTTTCTTAACTTCATGGATGAGCCAGTTGATTTCATTCTATAAATGGTTGTTCGCCGCACACGATTCCTTGTGACTCGAACTTCCTTCAAATTTTCCAGCGGGAGTAACCAAGTTTTAGAAAGACAATAATAAAAAGCTTTTTTAAATATGAAATCTTGTTCTTTGGTGCTATTTTCAGTTTCTAAACAAAGCAAAAAAATCATCAACGATGAGCTCGGTTAACGTTTAATCAAAAGCATAGTATAAACTAACAATTAATTAATTTAGTGGTGAAAAATGTCACCGGATAAACAGAAAGCATCACGTGTTCAGGTTGAAATAAATTTCCATTATACGGATAACAGTGCTGTATTATATTATAACATGATAACATGATGCCATCTTCCGCTTAAAATGTCATTCCTACAGTAGTATACTATAACATTTTTCTGCCTATTATCCGAACTTACACTGTTATAGTATATCCCTTAATCCCGCCTAATAATCGAGATAAGTCGCCGTTGTAGTAAATTATAGCACGATCCAGGCGTATTACTCAAGCTGACACTGCTCTGGTGTATTACGATCCTGCTTGTTACTCATGGTGACACTGCTGTAGTATTCTGTATTATGATCTCCATATTACTCATGGTGACACAGCTGTAGTATTCTGTATTATGATCCTGCCTATTACTCAAGCTGACACTGCTGTGGTATTCTATTCTGTTAATCTGCCTATTGCTCAAAGTGTTAATCGATTTACTAGCTCTATCTGAAGACCTTATATTCATATTTAGCTGCGCCAAAAGATTAATCTTCTACTTAATTAGCACCCAGCATATAAATACTTTTTGAGAGTCGGACGTGGAATGATGAAAGCTCTGTGATGTTTTAAAGATTTTGACCTGTTAAATTTTATACCTTTCAGAATAAGGGTCTTTCGTCTGTTCTGTGGGAACCTTTCGTTAAAGTAACTGTTAAAAAGGGGGGCATTCGCGTAGAATTGCCATGGTTGGGAGCCGAACAGCCTGGGCGCCCTACTCTTGACACGTTTTCAAGCCCTAACCTCCTGCCGACAAACCGCCTGTCTGATAGATGTCCACGAAGGTTGTATAAACAAGTTAATTATCTCGTTCACAGTTTTCAAATCCCATTATACATAAATAGACTTGAGCAGTTTGTTTCTCAGAACTGACCATCCCAGCAGAAGTTATTCGTAGCACTATCGGCATAGAAATACGGCTCTAGTGTCGAAGATTGTAGCTTAAGTCCTCGTCACCCGTGGCGCCGATCGCCCTGCCCTGGAAACTCGTGGGAACCGTGCCCTGGGTTCTGGATGTCGCTGTCTTGATTCTGTCTCATGGCCTCGTGACAAAGTGATACTGATAGCAATAGTAGTCGGCCTGGCACCTGCCTAGGTAAAGAAGGCCGGCGAGGACAGCTCGGGTAAAAGTTCACGCTACCGACCGGAAGTACGGTTTGGGAGCGAGAGCTAATTACCGTCTTCCAAACATGGCGGGTTGGCCCGGCTCACCTGGCACGACCGATAAATCAAACAATCAGCACTATAAATTATGTATTCCCGTACAATATGGGCCTCCGCGCCAATGCCGTCAGCATGATAATAGGTGTTTGTCGGACCTCAGTGAAATCAAGCCGAGAAATGCCAGGTACACAAGAAAGACATGCCGGAGTTCGCGCGTGTCTCAGGTATCCCGGTTTATCGCCCTTGATTCCCTGATCAGCAGAGGAACGGCTGACTATTATTCAAGGTAACTAAACCGTCTGCCTGACATGCAATGTATTCGGCATATTTATTAAACTGAAAATTAAGTATTTATTTATCTAGAGGTTTGCTTTCTTTTGAATGCTTTAATCTTTGTATCTCATAAAATCAAATTAAGTAAAAGTATTATGATTTTTTTTTCTCTAATTTTCGAAATTCAAAATTGAATACGAGAAAAAATCGATCTGTAGTGAAAATATAAGACACAAATAAACTACACCGTTAGAAATAACTTTATACGCTACATGTGACGGGGCCACGAGGGACCGGAGGTGGCGTTGCGCAGAATTAGTGATGTCATGCGTGGTTCGTTGATACGGTGCCGTGTCAAACGCGCACCTCGAGTTTCGAGATAAATGTTAACTAGAATTTACCGCTCAAGTCAGAACTGGTGTTTGATCTTTAACTGGCTAGTACACTTCCTTGACACCAGAACAGATACTCTTCTGTTCTTATTTTCTGGCAGCATCTTCTGTTGGTGGTAGCGGGCAAGGTGATGAAAGAGATCTTGACAAGCCCTTCTTCACCTGTCGGAGACTGGCGAGAAATTCCTGTGTTTTTGCTGGTTTTGGTTAGCAAATCATAGGCTGGGGGTTTTCTTCGACCCGGGTGTACTATTCATGTGAGTAAACCATGTGTGCTTGCAATTGATTTCAGACGAGATGTGGCGGAAATGATTTTAGGGGGCCTGACAGCGTAGAAATCGACGTCCCCCGTCTAACCACGAGAATGGTGATAGCGTATTCGCGGCTGATGGCGAGATACTCCTCTTCAGGCCGCCCTGAGCCTTGAATGAGTTTTGTTTTCGACTCAGTTGTTTGCGATCTGATGGTGCAGAGTCGGTGAGCCGGCTGATCCACTTGAAACCTCTTCTACGTTTTCAGCGTCTTCTTTGTTAACTGCAAAGATCCTCCTACACGGCCCGAGAGTATCCGACAGCTGATGGGTACGGTTCTGTTTCTGTCTCCCAGAAAATAATAAAAAAAAAAAGCCACCGACCAGATCCGTCAGTTCCGCGGCCTGCAGAGGGTGCGTCCGAAACATTACTCTAAATCCGCCGACACAAAAGATGGAAAACACGAAGCCAGGGCAGGTCTTTCTTCAAGGAGTGCAGAGGAACGGTTTGAGGTTAGCCCGCCAATAATGCTGGAATTTTCTACGGAGGCATATTTGAGTCCTTCCTAAGAATTCCCCAGTTTGCCGTGTTTTCTATACGCCTGACTGTGTCGACTTCATAGGTGCGGATATTTGGCTGCCGACGATGATTTAGTACGTACACAATCCTTGTGTTCCGAAACTACTGAACAGACCGACAAATGGACTCGCAGTTTGGCGCCTACCGGGCAAAGAACTCAGTCCCGAACCTACTGGGTACTGTCAAGCTGAACGAGTTCACAGTCAACGCCGCCACCAATGGACAAAAAGTGATAGTTGACACACAACTTCAGACTTTCTTTTGTATCGCGGTGCCAGTTTAATGTGTGGGTCATTGGTAGTTCGTTAATAACAGATGTATAAAATCACGGAGTTTCGTCCGGTACACCCAGTAATATGGCCAGGAAAGCTTGCAAGTTGTCGCTTACGTCTGCAATTGTAAAGATATAGGTATTTTAATGTCAACAAGAGAACCACCTTTTTTGGGGGGGTACCTTGGTTAGATCTCATTTTCTTTAATTTGAAAACTACAAGGAAAAAGGTAGGGGTTTGGCTTTAAAAATTAGTAGTTTAATTAACTCTTTTATAACCTGGATGCAAAACCAACGTTTCTCATTCTTTCAACAAGTATTTTCTTTAAACTGCTTCTAAGCAACGGATGTCGTAGTTGTAACCACTTTACAGACGGCGGGCTCGGTAACTGAATTAAATCGATTATTTATTATTATCAGTTACAATTTGGCAAAGTCTTGACGCCCCCCCCCGTACAGAGGTCCTCGAAAACACGACTTCCTAAGCGATTTTCGAGTTTAGTCACAACCGTTATCCATCATAAAGACGAGTTGCCATCAACGACCAATTATGTATTTTACTCAGCAACAACCTGCCAAAGGATTAAGAAAAATATCCCAGGCCCCAAAGAAACTTTCATAGTAAAATTTAAAAGGAGATCGAGTCGGTATTTAGGTGTGTTTGAAATGAGTAAAAGTTACAGGGCTTTGTGATTGTGGGAGGGAAGAAAAAGATGCAGCGACTTCCATTCACGTTGTCGGATACAGCGCCGAAAATGCAGAGATGAAAACTTTTATTACTGTCGTCGTTTTTTTGTTTGTTCTTGAAAGCAAATGAAGCGATAGTTTCCCAGTTGTTCCAACCTAGAAACAGCACAAAGAGACCGCGTCAGGGTTCCGTTTCCACGATGGTAAATATTAACGGCGATTTATTTAGAAATGTCATACCGATTCATGTTTATCTGATCACTGAAATTCACTTCCACCAGACGGCTCACTTCCGGAATGAGGATTCAGCGATGTGACTAACACGGTCCAGATCTGTGGAATAATGGAAAACATCAGCCAACTGCTCCGTATTTGCAAACTAGGCACAACTGATTTATTCCTTGGACCGATTCTTACAGCTAGGTTTAAGCCTTTCTGTCAAATGTTAGAATTACTGAAACAGAGAAATGATAAATGTAGATGTTTTCTTCGTATTATTGTCTCATAGCCGGATCATCTTTATGTAACATCGACTATCAACAAGTACATATTTGTCTTCTTTTTAGACATACGACAGATGTGCACAGAATGAATTACCAAAGTGCATCCACATATTCACAGAGACAGATTTTAAAAGTGAGTTTCGGTATTTCATCAAGATTGATGGGAGCTGGCGGTACCATGGCACCCAATGTAGGCCGCCGCCAGACAGCTGTACAGTATGTGTCGCTAAGAATCGCACTGCTACACCAGCCAACACCTGATATCTCACTCTGAAATAAAGTGCACTGTCATTTATATTTTTAATGACGAGAGAATTAAAACAGGGTACCTACATAACTAGGCTATTATATTCTCGTAGTTACCAGTAACATGTTTGTTTGATGAAATAAGTAACATTCAGGCACGCTTTTATTATGATACCAAGAGAACATTACACCTCTAATAAATCTCACAACTGGATCGTAGAACCTCGGGTCATAATTTCTCAAGAAAACTGGTGATGTGTCACTTGAAATCTAACCTTTGACAAACTAATTATCCTTCAAAAAATATTTTCCCAGCAATGGTGGAAGTAGCTCTGATCTTTGACACAAAACAGTCTTAATTAATTTTTGAGCCACGCACACACACACACACACACACACCGTGTGGAGAACGCGGGCTGGAAACTACCAGCCTTTCTGTATAGAACAGAAAAGGAAGGTGGTGGCTGTGGGCATGGGATAGGTAAAGAACACAGTTATGCGTTGGCCCTACAAGACACCCGTTTAGATCTACAGTGTGAAAACCGCAATCTGAAGTGGTGTAATGAGGATGGACAAAGAATGCTGAAATAAGGATGCAAAAGTTGTTCCGAACTGCCCACTATCTTAGTAAAAAAATGGTTCGTCTCTTTACAGACTTCCCGAATTGGTTCTTTTCCAGAACCAAAACGGTTGTGCATTAGGCGATAGCATGTGTAATGACAGAGCTGGCAAACAATTTGTAATCTGTCAGGTATCTGGTGGATAGTTTGATGACTTCCTTTCATTGACGGCAGCGCTGACAGAAGAGACTTGAGAAAGAAACTACCTGTGCATATCGAAGAACATGCGGTATTTGAAGCTGGAACCTACGCTGAAAACTTCTTCTCCGCGAATATAACGTTTTCAAAGTTTCGCTCTGAATACAGATCCTAAGAAAGAGAAATTAATAAACATTGGGACAGATGGCGCTGCTGTTAATTTTGGAATTAACGGGTCAGTGCCTGAACTGTAAAAGCAGTTGTCTAATGGTTTATTATAATTAATTTGTAGGAAAATCGTTCAGAGCAAACCATTAAGTACTGCTTCAAGATCACTTACTTGCAAAATCTACTTAAACTTTCACAGCCATTTTTTTTTCTTCTACCATAATTTCACAAAAAGGACTGAGGTATCCAAGTGGATAGTAGCAGAAGGTATTAAAGCCAGACCGAGTCAATGGCATTAGGCTGGTAGAATACAAGACAGAAACTCTGGCTTCGCAAGATTACACAGTACCACTTTTGTTTCAGTGACCATTCCAAATGTGGGAATTAAATTAGAGAGCACTCGGCTGATGATGACACATTTATCAGTTGAAATGGTTCAGGCTTCCCTGCGTTTAGAGATGAACTTGATGACAGGATACCAACTTATAAGACATTAAACTTAAAAAAAAAAACAAAATCAGGCAAGCATTTCATATAGACAATGTGTCATTTGTTCAGAAGCTACTTGAATGTTTAAAAAACAGATTTAAAGACTGGGTGAACAAGGACATCTTCAAAGCTTATTCCATAAATTGGCCGAATTAACAGGTAGCTTTAATGGCAAATTTAATTAATCATCTTGATGCATTGTTAAAAAAACAAAACATATTTGTTGCCCAGATAGCGCAGAACCAGTCTTTATAAGTAAGACTGTAGATTAGAGCACAGGGGTCTCTTTAGGGGGTAAACATTTACCATCAATTTTTGAAATTATTTACACCGAAGAGAGTAAAAAAAAGGTACTTTTACTCGTTTCTCTTTATAGTCTCTGAGAGTGAGAGAGAGAGACGAGAGAGAAGTTGATCAGCAGATGAGATTGAGAGAGAAGAGAGAGAGACGAGAGAGAGAGAGCGATGAGAGAGAGAGAGAGACGAGAGATGAGACGAGAGAGAGAGAGATGACGCAGTGAGATGACGTCGAGAGAGAGATATGACGTGAGAGAGAGAGAGAGAGAGAGATGACGTTATTACAGAGAGAGAGAGAGAGAGTTTGTGTGTGTGGGTACAATAATTTAGAATGACTGGAGGGGCAGCTGTCAAGAAAATCACCGGATCAGTTAACGATCATTCAGACCGAAGATCCCGAGCTGAATGAATACATTGCACAGGAGGCAGCCAGTTAATAGATGGTGGAAGTCAACTCTAAGGCAGGAGACCAGACGTTACTACTCCGTCGTCTCAGGCAGCCTGAGAGTGACTCCAACTAACCGTTTTATCGCTTTAATAACTGACTGAGACGAACTGAAGTGATAACTAGATCGTAAAGTTTAACCTAAAGAAACTGGAAATTTCTCTCTGTCTGACTAAACCAAAATGATCTGTTTATTGCAAGAATAATCTATTTACACGTACTACTCCGGCGAGGGTTCGGTTCTTGCTTTACAATACTCTGCGCCTGACTCACACGGGCTTCAGATGATGCTTCTGGCTCTGTCTTCCCAGCTATTTCTCCAGTCGAGAGCTCAGTTGCTGCATTGAATTAAACAACTGACGAAATAACCGTATTATTGACTCTAGCTAAAGTTCCACGGCTGCCACTTCACTCCTTTGACCAATTAGTGCCAAAAATAAAGCAAAAGCGCGCGAGTATCCACTCGTTGACTGTAGCCAGCCTGGCCCGACTCCTCGCTATACAGTATTATCATTACCCCGAGAAAAGCCTTTGTCATCTAAAGAATCTAATTTCTCACCAAGTTTTAAGTGTGGCGGAGAAGCCTTGCTGCCATACTAACGATAGCAAATACTTTCATTTCGCCTTTCACTCCAGACACAATTTTCTTTAAACCAGTCGTGGGGGGGGGGATCTGGCGGCTCCGTCCGGATACTGTTGCTACTTTTAAAGGTCCAGCGTTTTCGCCAACTTCGCCTCTGTTTGCACAGAGATGTTTGCACTGGCTCGATTTCACTTAACAGCCGGACCTCCATCGATTCGCCCCGAATCGCGTCCACCAACAACTCAAGTTTGATCACTTGTAGTGGATGTCACATTTTCAGAATTGTACGCCCGGTACGCCTCTCGGTGTTACAGGTTTCGCTGCGCACTGGTTGTAACCAGGGACTCGGCTCAGTTTTCTTCTGGCAGAAGAGTTTTTTTGCGAAACCGGAAGTAGCGGTCGACCGGTAACCAGGCTAAAGTCTCCGCCACGTGACGTCGGTCCTCCGTCACTCGCGAGGAGAGCCAGCCAGCAGCTCCGCCCAGATAATGGAAGCCTGACATCTCTGTCTGCACCACTGGTGGTTTCTCATCTTTTAAAAATAGCGTTCGCCTAAATAAATAAGGATGAACCAGAGGAATGTAATGGGGAGAGGATAGGAAATCTAATTAAAAGAAAAAGAAAAAAAAAAGACTAACTTGAAAAATAAATCAAGTCGACAAATATTTAAATTCAATGTCGACTCAAACGGCACCAAATACGAACGAGGGAAATATTTTTCTTGTCCCCACCTTTCAAAAAACGGTAAACGCGAATATTTATTCCTGCGGCATCAGTGCTCAAACCAGCTATTAAAGCTGCTGTTCGGTTTTGTCTTAAACTTTACGTCCTTAATTATTCAGGTTAATTCTATTAATAATTAGGCTTATTTGACTTTAGATTTATCAATGACTGACATCGAGACTTCGTTTCCTTGCTTAGAAAGCAACAATATCCGACAAGAACATATTTTATAAATAAAGTACAGATCTCTTCTAAAACTTGCAGCACCTACCTTCTGTAATGTCGGATTCTGTTGCCCGAAGTTTAACCTACATCCCCCCTCAAAGTGTCTGAGTTATTGCCCTATTTTCGGAGAAGTGCGCGTGAGAAAGTATACCAAATAGATTCGCGGAATCCCCTCAAAGGTGCCATCTTCAATGATCGTTGCCCATCCCACCCCACCCACGGTTACAGACAGATCTCCAGGCCTCTGATCCCTTTTCTCTACACTAGCACCGAATTGTCAGGGTTATCTGACTGCAAGAGCCCTTAATTAGCCGACTCCAGTCCTTCAACAGGCCATTTCTTTAGCGAGTGGAAAGTCGATCCGAATTAAAGTTTGTTTTTTGTTGTTGTTTTTTTTTTTTTAGGTCCGTCCCCGGCTCGTAACTCTGTGTCTTGGGCTTTACCACTTTCCCAGTTAAGATCTAGGGAATTGGTAGCGACCCGGAGACCGATTAAGGAAACGTTTCCCTGACTGACCGATTTCCTTTCATCTCTCTCATCTCAACGCCTGGAAGAACGCTGCCTGTTATTGCGTGATGGTTCGTGACGGCACTGGATATATCGATTAAAAAACAATCGATTATCCACAAAGGGGAAAACGATTTGCCCCTCCCCCCCAACAAAGAGAGAGAGAGAGAGAGAGAGATGAACGAGTGGGGGGGGGCCCTACAGAAGGAAGGAGAAAGCCGGTCCGTTAGTGACAGGAACTGAAGACGGTTTGATTAGTCGGAAGTTTATGCCGCCCTTATAAAGCGCTGAGGCAGGGTTCAGCCTCTGCCCTCCTCGCTCATTATTGCAGGGACCGCCCATCTCCAGTCAAAACGGAGGGGGCGATTTGCTAAGGGAAACTGCGCCGAGACTGTTCAACCGGAACAAAGTTAACAACGCAACCCATCAATTCAGGAGCATCGAGAGCCCTGACGACATCCACAGGTAGAACAAGGAAAGAACGACCACCCTACTATCTCAGCTCTCTCTCTGTTCAGCCCATCTTCCATATCCATCTTATTTCGTCAACTAGTATTCTAGGAGTTTTATCGAGAAGCGCCACCTGTCTACAAAGTTAGCATTAGTCAACCAATTTTGAAAGACCGAATTTTGTTTCAGCCTAAAGCGTGTGATCTGTTTCCAGCGCTATAGGCTGGCTACAGAGTTAACCAGACGGGTGGCACCTGGGTAGATGCTGATGGCGGTAAGGTGAGCAGGTCTTTGCCCGTGTAGTAAGCACGGAATTATAAAAGATTACAGCAGAAACTGGCCGAGCAACAAAGGAAAAGGAATGTTTGTTTACCTGAGGTACAGATAGGACAAAAGTACTGAGTAACACCAGTTCGTCAACGGGGGTGTGGGGGGGGGGGATTAACCGACTTATGCTAAATCTTACTGGTAAACTATAACACGCGTAGCCGAAGTGTAGAGGATAATAGAAATGAGTGAGGTATCAAATACGTCTAAGTCTTTTCCCGATAGTGTTCCAAACATCCTCCTTAGACTGAAGATCTATAGCAATAACTGCCGTCACTATGGTAACCTTACGTCTCAGATCGATTCACCATCACTTGTGATTACCTTTTTACTTATTAAAACTACTCACGGGTGCGTGTTCGTGTATTCTCATTTAAAATGAAAGGTATGGATGGTTTAGCATAATGTAAGCGGTCTATACTCGATTTACATATTCCTATGGAGTGGTTAGCTGCAGCAATAGACGAGCGCATCAGAAGTGTAAGAGATGAGGGAAGTAAATAACTATTGTAAAAAGATAATTACTTTGACAGAAATATACATATAAAACTAATATCAACTGGCTGGACAGGACGGTATAAAAACAAGAAATAAAAGAACAAAAGATTAGAAATTAAGAACTGTAAATAAAACCAAAAAGCATTACAAGACATCAAAAGTAGTAATAGTCTGGATAACTAATTAGAGACTTTTAATTAATAACAAGTTCACTGATTGATATGTACCTCAATAAAATTGTTACTTTACTCAGAAATTATATTTCTTTTTATAATAATAATAATAATAATTTCAAATACTTTTTCTACAAGCGTTATTTCCCTTTGAAGAAACTTTACTATCCTTAGTTATTTCCCTTTAATTATGTGGCTGATAATATTATCAAAATGCATTCTATAGTTTTCCAGGTTTTATCTACACTACAGCTTATGTCGGACTGTTAACAGACATGAAGTGTTTTATCGACGGAGCTCTAAACAATTTTGCGCTCTTCATAATTCCCAGCGGCTTTGATTAATTGTTCGGAGAATTTAATTTTAATTTTCACATAAAGTGTGCTTAATCAGCCTGTAAAAGAAAGTCGGTTAAAAGTTAATGTAGACCAAGATAAAATATAGCGTTTATTTTACCTTCTTTAACGTGATATTAAAGATGAGATTTAAAGACGATGTAAATCTCGATGGGTCGTAAAACAAAATGCTGGGAATGCTTTTCCATTGGAATAGGGATTTTTCGGATGATCTCACAGCCGGTCTATCCTGGGCAGAAGACGGTTCTCTGTATCCTTAAGCAAAAAGATTTCAGGGTACTCTTTGTTACTGTCTTTCATGGTGGAATGGCTGTTCTTCTCTCATCTTGGCTCCGCTTTGATACTTGTTGGGAGGAAAAGGAGAGCATTTCGGGAGGAGAATAACAACAACACACGGAAACCTGTAAAAGTTATCAGCTGGAAAGAAATATCTAACCCTGACTATAACCAAAACAGAAGGACATAAGAGTTTTAATAATTAGAATACAAGAAAATTCTAATCTAAAAGTACAATGGAAAAATAAATAACCCTGTTCTCAGTTCGAATTATCGGATAAATTGATGTAAGACGCGGACATAGACGATAAAATCTTATTTCTGCGTATCTATTAACTAACTTAAATACTTAACTAGATCTATATAATGATGAAGTAAGTTAGAACTCTTTCTCAACTCTATCTAAATTTATTTAAATCTGAGTTAGTTGACAAATGACCAGAGATAAGATTCCCTCACAGGTTTTACAATAATTTTTATGAACATCTGATACAGAGTAAAGCTGAGGATGAGGCGACCGTTACATTTATCTACTGCATCCGACTCATCTTCAAGCTCAAGTTTCTGTTAATAAATATTGTTGACCTGAGAAATAAGGATAAAGACCACCGCAAAAACTCGTGACCGGATATGAAATCACACGCACGTGCGCGTGTGTCTTTTATGCAGTTTCCATCACGAGGTCTTCTCGAGCATGACCGGAAATGATGTAAGCCAGATTCCAAGGTGACCAGCAGCGCAGTTTGAAAGGGATGGTGAAGCTGTAGGAGTGAGCATATCGCTGCTTAAGAATCCGGACAGACTGCGCAGGGCAACTGACGTTCACGTCTCCGAGCCTGCATTTGTGAACGGGGAACAGCCAGGCGGCATCCGCGTCAAAGTAGCTCTCCAGCCACGGGGCGAGGCGGTACTTGGCCCGGGTCAGCATCTTGCTCGGTGTCCCATCGGGCGGCTCTATCTTCAGATCCTGGTAGGTGGCGTACTGGAACACGTCAACGGAAACTCCTTTCCGCCTCATCTGCACGGGATTGTCGCTATCCATGAAGATGTCGTAAAGCCGCCTCAACTCCGGAACCACCTTCGACTTGACGGCCGATAGGTCGGCCAGCAGGTACGCCATGTCGCCGTCGTGGTCCCACGGAATGACATCCTTGTAGCGGACCGCCCCCAGCAAAGTTCCACAGTCGATCCAGTGAGTGATGTTGTACTTATCCATGGTGACGTCGTTGGCGTGGATCATATAGCGCACCAAGGCCTTGACGCCGTCCGCGGTAAAGCAAGCGAGGTTCCCGTGTAGCTGCGAGTACCCGTCCTGCAACTTCTTTAAAACAAACGGAAACGCGAAAACTGAGAGGAGAACGATCACCACCAGCAGAACCATCAGATGCGGCCTGCGCCGGAGCAGCTGCTTCTTCGCACCGTAGACTCTCCTCACTACCGTTGTGCAAACAGCCATCAGTGAGTGCCTCAACATCACGTTCGGTTACACGTGACCGAAACCTGGGTTAACGTTCTGTGTTATGGTCCCTGGCGAATAGAACGTCTAAAAAGATGGGGGAAGTGTATAACACATCTACAAGAAGATAGAGCCTTTGCAATTACCAGTTACAAACATGCTTAAAAATTTTAATATTTTAAATATTATTAGACCAGGGTGGGCAAACTTTTCTCCCCGACGGCCGGCGGGCCGCATTCGACGAAAAACTAAATTTACTAAATAATAAATTTAATAAAAGTTATTTTCACACAAAAATACAATTATCAGGACAGATTTACACAGACTTTCCTGGTGAATAATGCAATGGAATGATAACACGGTGTGAAGTGGATGCTCACCTTTCACTTTGTCATTAAGCAGCTTTATGAGGCCAACGTGTTTTCCTGTTAATGCAGGTGCACCATCTGTTGTAATGCTTGCCAACTTGTTCCAAAGTAAACCAGATCCATCCAAGCAGTTCTTAACGCATTCATACAAATCTTGGCCAGTTGTGGCGTCCTTCAATGGTTCAACTGACAGCAACTCTTCAGTAATTGCAAAATTACCACCAATCCCTCTAATAAACACAGGCAGTTGTGCTGTGTCTTGTATGTCAGTGCTCTCATCTAGTGCCAGTGAGTACCACTCGAATGACTTGCCAGCCTCAAGTACTTGTTCTGACAGATTCTGCGAAATGGCACCAATACGACGAACTGCAGTTCTCCTCGACAAAGATGTAGCTTCAATTTTTGTTCTGACTTATGGCCAGGCAACATCAACAGCATCAAGCATACAGTCCTTTATGAATCCTGCTTCAGAAAACGCTTTGTTATGTCTGGCCCAATTTTATAAGCAAGCGCAGAACCGGCCTCTTGTATGGTTGTTTGTTTTACAAAGGTTTGCTGTTGTTTTAACCTTCTCAACATGTCATCGGCCGCTCGCTGTAGTTCGCTTTCTGATAGATTACTTCCAAAGTTTCTCTGTGCTTAGTCTGAAAATGTCCCCTCAAAATTATACTCCTTAAAACAGCAACACTGTTATGGCGTATTAGGAACACTGCTTCACTTCTACGTCCATTCCTTGTTAGACGTCCGGCATTCATCTTCAATTTCCCCCGGGGGGGGGTTGTAGTTCTTGTAGCACTCATAGTCAGGATAACAAAATTTTGAAATATTGTAATAAGGGGGGGGTTAGTTCTTGTAGCACTCATAGTCAGGTAACAAATATTTGAAATATATGTTAATATATATATAATACTACGTCCATCGTTATCGTCCGTTTCTGTTTAAACATGGCCGCGAAATCTCGCTGTAGTTTCGCCTAGCGCGTTATTCTGCGCGAGAACGTCTGGGACCGCACAAATAGACCTCGCGGGCCGTAGTTTGCCCATCCCTGACTCAGACGTACGTATGCTGTCATTTAAAGCATCTATATTCTTCAGAGAACTTCAGAGGGCAGAAATGTTGTACACAATCAATTGAAAAGGCGGTAGATTTAGAATACATGCTTTTCTAAATCGTCGAAAGTAAACGAGGAAAAAATAAGATCGTAAATCTACTGGAATTAAAAGACGATCTGACAACAATTATAAGGTCAGACAACCCTTTGAGTTTAACATAGACAAATTTAAACTTACAAAATGCTTTTTTCCCCAACAATCTGCACAGGGCAGCACACGTATAAACTAATATATATATATCACTTCCTTTGGCCTGACCCTCCAATCAAGTGGAGTAGTTTTATTCAGTACATGGATACTGGGTACTTATCGCAAACTCAGTCAGTTAAACATATGACCTTTCAGATTGAATAATTAAAAATGCGTTCTCAAGGTTTTAATAAGAATTTCCAACTACAGTGGTCATAATTAGAACTTCAGATAATAGTAATACCCTCGGATTTAACGTATAACCCATCCCCGCAAAAACAAATTCTGTGGGCGAGGAGATTCGGTGTAATGGGACACTATTTTTAGCCAATTTCAGTGATCGCTGTCTTTTCTTTTAAAGTGGTTCGTCATGTCCAGCATTATTCATTATGCGAAGCTACTAACCCTTGCACACCTAAAACACCGCCGAACAACATTATCCACAATCAGGAATTGTACCGGCGGCGGTACATTTCGCAACCAAAATTTCCCAAGTCATCGCTTGTGCAGTATCATCCATTGCAAGAATGCGACAACACTGATGCTCAGACGTTTCGCGTTACTGGCTCTCGGGTCGGATTCTAAATCCCAAAGCTCTTGATGTGTATTCATTGATATTAAAATGAATTTAGATCATATTAACGAATTATCTCTTGCTTTGGTCAGACGATCACCCTTAGACATTTCTCCATGCTTTAAGTGTTCTAACCCTTTCTTTTAGTAGTTGGTAGTAATAATACTGGTTTATTATCACTTCCAGTAAACCATCCAAGCTAAGGAAATACAAACGCTTTTGATATAGACAATTATTTAAAGCTCTGGTCATTTATACATGGAACGAGAATCCATTGTGCTCTGATTTAAAGAGTCACCCGTATTGCAATTCCATGTCCAGTGCATCTCTCAATCGTTTGTTCCAGTGTAGCTCCGCTACTTTCACTCCAAAACGTTTTACCAGCGCAAATCCGGACACAACTCTCCTGAGGAAAGTGGAATTTTATAACTTCTACAAATCACTGTATTCTTGGCATTTGCAAAAGAGAAACGGCATAGAGCCGACAATGGACCAGAAAATAACCAAATCCCGTGGTGCCCATTTTAAATAGCTAATCTCCAAACCTAAGCTAGAAGATGTTCCCAACAGAATTTCTGCCTATCAAAAAACTGTTAATCATCTCCGGACCTTGTGGTTCTGTGACCCTGTTTATAATTACACTGGAGAAATTTTCGCTTAAAAGATTTTAATTTTCTGTTTTTGTTGAAATACATGAGTTATATGAAGTCCGCAGAATTAGACGAACATTTATCAGTAACCAGAATGCGCTGTTCTTAGACCGCAAACTTTTGTCTATATAAACTCGTTAATTATTTTCTTAGAATACGTCCATTTTTTTTTAAATTTTATTTCTTCAACATAATGGTTATAATTAATTTCTAATTTGATTAATATTACACTTCGTGTCAAACACCCTACTCTGCTTTAATCACTCTAGTGAATTTAGCGTCGTTTAAAAATCGTCTGAATAATTTTAACTCCTGAATGAATCTTAGTAACATTTCAGCATAATTCTGTTACATATATGCTACAGGTTTATGCTTTTCTAGTTAAAATCGGACAAATGTTATATCTCACTTACTAATAAAAAGATATTGCGACACAATGCTGCGATATCTCCGTGTAGAGATGAGGTTTTCGTCTATGTCCTGATTTCTCAAGCAGAAGATGCACTTTCGCTGAACGTGTAAAAGGATTATTTTTTGAATTCTTCCCGATAACCCTCCAGCCAGCTATACTCTAAGGACACTACTCCAGGCAGCTATACTCTAAGGACACTACTCCAGGCAGCTATACTCAAAGGACACTACATCAGCCAGCTATACTCTAAGGACACTACTCCAGCCAGCTATACTCTAAGGACACTACTCCAGGCAGCTATACTTTAAGGACACTACTCCAGTTAGCTATACTCTAAAGACACTCCAGCTAGCTATACTCCAAGGACACTACTCCAGCTAGCTATACTCTAAAGACACTACTCCAGTTAGCTATACTCTAAAGACACTCCAGCTAGCTATACTCCAAGGACACTACTCCAGCTAGCTATACTCTAAAGATACTCCAGGCAGCTATACTCTAAGGACACTACTCCAGGCAGCTATACTCTAAGGACACTACTCCAGGCAGCTATACTCTAAAGACACTACTCCAGCCAGCTATACTCTAAAGACACTACTCCAGCTAGCTATACTCTAAAGACACTCCAGCTAGCTATACTCTAAGGACACTACTCCAGCTAGCTATACTCTAAAGACACTCCAGCTAGCTATACTCTAAGGACACTACTCCAGCTAGCTATACTCTAAGGACACTACTCCAGGCAGCTATGCCTGACAATGAGGCAGATATTTGTACACAACTGTCAGCAGTGTGGCTGGCTGAATTAAAACTAGTCTGTTATACCTATACAAATAAGAGAACTCAAAATAAAATTCTGGGAAGACGAGAGCAAATGTTGACTAACGAATTGATGTTCTGAAAACGTTCCACTCTTTTAAAGCAAAATAGTAGATAAAACTTTTGATAAATAGTGGAATATTTACTCTTAAGGCGACTTACCCAGCAGGAATCAGTGATGGCCACTTCTGAATAAGGTGCTCGAGATCCAGCATTCGGCGCCCACACTCTCCGCGTAAACTGTGCACACGACCTCGGGTATAACAATCGGGCCCCTCTAATGAACCTTTCCTGATATTTCCCGAATTTTGGTAAGACAATAAAGCTGAAAAAAATTTTCTGAAATTTTAGCAGGCGGTCGCCATTTTGTTAGAAATCCTGACTGCTGCTGACAGGGGATAAATGGGCCGAGATGCTCAGTAACAGAGCACTGACAGTAGTCACGCCTGACCTGTCACCTACAGCGAGATAAAAAAAAAAAAAAAAACGAGTTCATTGTAACAGGTACACTGATCCGTCCCACTTCATAAGTGAGGGAAGTCAGGTCATTGCGCATGCGTGGTAGTAATCTCTTCTTTCCTGCCAAATTTCCAAAAATAATGCGTGGAGAAGCTCGCCGCGTCTAAGTCGATAGGTACAGTCTCCAGTCGGTGTTGCGGAGAGGAAGACGTCCCGCTGTCGGGTTGTAGTGCCCTTGGCCAGCACGACACACGGCCCAGCGTGGTCACGGAGGAGAATGCCGGAGTGTCACTCGTGGATGAGCATCAATCTTCTCTCCTTCGCCTCTGATGCCGAGACGCCTAAACGCCCCAAGCCCCAGTTCCGTGAGATATTGACAGGAAGTCGACCAGCCACTCCTCTCCAGCGTTAACACAACCCCAGATGTTGCGGTATGAATAAAAAAAAGTTGTTTTTTTTTTATTATCTTAATTGTGGTTGTGGGCGCTGGATGGAGTAATTTTAGATATTAAAGTTCGTTGCGCAGAGGTGTAACGGGCGGTGGCGGGCGTAGTTCCTTCGGTCCGCAGCAGATGGCAGAGCGGTAGGCTCTTTACCCCGCCCGCTCAATGGAGAGGAGAAAACTAGTTTATAAGCATGTGCACACATATGTAATGGTTACTGCATTATATAATTCCGCGTCATCGTATTTCCAGCTGGCAAATAGACCTGCATTGTTACGATGAAAAGAGTAATTTCTAGCACGTCATGGAAGGTAAGAGGTAAGAAAGACGCGGACGTTTCGCCTGTGGCCATAGCCGCGAGCATAACTCAAAGCGAGAAGCCTACTGCAGACACAGCGCCGCCTATCCCTGCGGATGAGAGAATGCCTAGCCATAAGGAAACACCTTCGATACGTAATCTACCATTAGTCACAAACAATGCGACGGCTGGAGCAGTTTTTTTCTTCCTCTGGCAGTATGCAAGAGTAAAGTCGGTTCAAAGGTGGACAGCACGAAATCTGTCGCAGTGATTATGAGATTATGAACGAGAAACAACAGAACATGCAATTGAAACAAATAGAAAATTTAGAGATCGAAGTGATAGTCGAAGTTACGCAGGACAGGCTCTACTACGAGCGCCCTTCCCTCATCCAATTACAGGATCTAAATAGTGTGGACTCGCTGACGCTGCAAACAGTGGATCATATCTCGTCTGAAATGCGCACAAACCCCACGGAGAAGGACGGAAAGATTTCCTTTCTTATTAGTGAATCACTGTTTAATCTGTCCGAAATGTTTGGCCTCAACGGAAGAAGGTCTTAATTCCGTATCTGATGGCCTGATTGAACTATGGGATCAGACTACAAAGAATATCGTGGAAACTGTGGTGAAAAGCTACGGGATTTATGGATTCAACGACAGATATCCAGGTGGGGGGGAATCTCGTGCCATCTTCATGTGATGCCGGGCAGGTTACCCGCCATTGCTCGGTACCTTTTCGGTAAGTACCCAAGAGCTATCCATATACGGCATTCTTTGATCACAGGCTGGAATTTCGAGTCTCTCGCTCGACCGGTGAAGCAACTGCGCCCGTGAATGGTTTTGACCAGTTCTCCGACACCGCTACACTCGCTTTACCCAGTCGTTCGGCCTCGAGCAAAGAGAAAGCAGCCGGAGGAGTTCGCCAGCGGTCCGCTAGGTGGCGGGATCAGTCGCTACCCCGTCGCCCTGAACACGCGTTCCGCTACCCGCAAAGAGGCCCGAATTCTCCGATCAATCCAGCCGGTGGTGCGCGATGTCGAGTCGGTCCGAACCGGGTGGAAACCTTACCCGACCAGCGCACGCTCTAGCAAGGTGTCCTAAGGACGGCTGGAGGCAGGCAGGTTTGTCCAGACCCGCAGGCAACAACAGCAAAGAAAGGGAGGCAATTTCTTATTCGCATTGCCTCGTGGCCTTCCGCCCCGCGCCAGATCGAGGCTTGGAGCAGCTGACACGAGAGGCAGGGCTTGGCTCCTGAGCCTATCACACGGGCTACCTAATCCAGCGTCTATACCTATGTTGTCTCTCAAGAATAATAGTCGGTTGGATGTGTGACGGAGAGAGAGAGAGAGAGAGAGAGAGAGAGAGAGAGAGAGAGAGAGAGAGATAGATCTGTTATATGTCCCTTCAGACGGCTTAAGTGCTCTGTTTTATAGAATTAATTTTTTTCTTACAAAAACTGAGAGATTCTGGGAGATTTGGAAGAAGCTATCTGCCGTCCCCCCCCCCCCCACCACCCCAGAGAGCCCAGCACGCCTCTCCTCACCGGATGCGCCACAGGAGCTAAACATCCGCTTTCGTTTAAAGCATTAAATAAATTGAATTAATTAACGCGAGCAAAATTTCCTGATAACTAAACTACTGTCATAGAAAGTGTCGGGTTTTTGTCGGATGTTTAAATGCACAAAAAAGACAAACGCGCTCTACATTTCTCCAAACAAATAAATGGCTGGACAAGCAGAACTCTAAGACCTCCCTTTAGACTGCCAGATTACTGGCTTCCGTGGTACAGTAAGCCGCCTCTGTCCGGAACTGTAAAGAGCCGACTGGTGTTCCAGATAGTCCATATTTCCCGTTAACCAACATCGCATAATTCGCATCTCGGGTACTGTATATAAACTGTAAGACTAGGCAGGGTGGGATGCATCAGGTGTAATAGGTGTGTCCAGCTGCCGGTCATAGGCAGGTTAGTCTGGAAGCTTCCTCACACACTACTACTACTGCGATTTAAAAGGGAAGGTTTTAAATAAGATCAGCGTAAAGGTTTACGATAAATCATCACCTGCCCTGCCTGACCTGATTCTCGACGCATAACACCTCGGTGACCGAGTAATCCGTTTACGGTCGGAAGGGTTTATTGTTCCCCATATACCAGGGTTAACTCCTACTGCGATTGCTCCGTGTTTAGATGTGAGGAATACCGAAGAGTTTAAAGAGGAACGACGAGCCGAGCAGGTAGGTCGCGACCGTGATCCGAGATCGAGCTCCCCACCTGCCGGCCGCCCACCTCAGCCTTATAAACGAAAAACTAATTTAAAAAAAAAAAAACAAAACAAAAAATAAAAGCTGCAGTTAATTAATTACATCGTAAAGGCCGAATATTTTAAACCATTTCTCGTCTCTGTAAGCTTGAATATAGAAATACCTGATTCGCCGCTGTAGGCCATGGACCAAACAGGCAACAGCTGTCCACCCGTCCAACAAAAACATACTAGTTATCAGTCTTGCCCGTGGAAACAAGCATTTATTTCAGCTATTCAAGCGAGATTAATTCTATTTTCAGTGAGTTTTCCTTTCATTCGTTGGTTCCCCTTCATCGGACCAGCCGGGCCACATTGTGGTTTCCAATTGTATAAATGGAATACGTCAATGGACTTGTACCCTTCCTGCTGCCGCCCGTTTCGGTAAAACGGGTTTCTATGGCTATATCGACCAGAAGGAAAGCGATCTGTTTGATAGGTGTATTAACAAACCTGGATCACCAAATACTCTGGGGAGAAATTGTTCTGATTGACAGAAGAATCGGGGAAGAGAGCGAGCGGCATGAGAGGGAGGGAAGACAGAGGCCTGAAAATATGTCTTCGATGTTTGTTTCTCCAGGTTCCGACAAAAAATAAACACTGGAATTAGAAATTGGACGTTCGTTTCCTGTCGAGAACAGTCCCTGACAGTCCCCAGGTCGTTCGTCGGGAAGGGAAGATTTCGTCCTCTTAAATCGCCTGACTTTAAATTCTGAACTTGCATTTTCTTTGCAACACTCGAAGGTTTCGGTCGGATCTCTTGCTGGCGGCAAAATATGGAATGTCTATGCACGAAGCACTTGAAGCTGGCCGACCAAACTTCATCTCCGCCCCTCCTCTTTAAAATGGGCAATACCATCTGTAAAGTTGGAATAGGTTTTCTTTCTAATCCGCGCTATAACAACAGCTCCTTTCCTCGCTTTTGTTTAAGTGCCAACATCACCGAAAAGTCAGAAACTTGGGGGAAGAATCTCATCCCATGATAAGCAACGCAGCTTTACTTCGTAAATTAACAGGTGCATCTGAACTGAAAGACTTACTGACCAAGTTTACCGTATGTAAGTTAAGACCGACGTAGTAGTTTTGTATCAGTGTTAGGGAAAAACCTGCTAACCATCGTTCAAGGATCTTTTTTTACTAGCCTTCAGCCATTATTCTAGAAAGTCTGTTTAATCTTTTTAGTGTTTACAGGTTGTGTTTTTTTTTCCCGTGTCTGGTGATTAACTCCCTTGGTTTGGGTTCCGGCTTTAACAGAGAGAACGCTTCGGGTCATCGGGCGGGCGCTCGTGCCAGGTAACTTCCGTAGTCGGTCATCGCAGAATTGGAAATCTGAAGGTTAAAAAAAAACTCGGATACAGAAGATGTTTCAGTAAAAAGTCGCTAGTACAGTTTATGCTTTGGTTTGTTTTTTGTACTTAAAAAAATTTTTTTTTAATCTATTTCTTTTTTTTTTTTTTGTTTTGGTAACAAGGGGAATAACTCTGAGCCAAATATTTTAATTTAAGTTAAACAAAGTTACTGCTCTTGGTACGGAATAAAGGAGGCAAACTTTTAATAGAGGAAGGCAATAAATTCTCGGGTGCATATGCAAAGATAATAGATCGGGACACAGAAGTACCTAGGCAAAGAAGGAAAATTTACTCCAAAGCAGCCAAAAGAGTAAAGTATAGGAAAGAGAAAGCACAGCCGAGGGAGAGTTGAAACGAAACTGAAGGGAGATAACCAATAATTTGACAGCCGCATGACAAATTTGTAGCAGATACTAAATGACCTTGGGACTGATCTAAATAACAGATATTCTTATTTGTTGTCCTCCAGGCCGATAACTCGTTTTGTACTTTCATATCTTTCTTAGTCAGTAAAATCTGGTCCCCACAGGTGCGAAATAAAGCAGAAATTCCTTTTGATAACTTGAATGGAATTCACTGGCACGGACTCGGCTGTCTGTTCTTTGCTTATCCATGGGACAGGCGCTCACTTGAAGTCTGCTTCTCTTATTATCCTGTCCAAACATTTAGTAGTAATAATATTTAGAGCGACAGATGCTGTCTTCATGACGCTTCTGCCATCTATCCAAAAACCCTGCCTACTTAAAGTTGCACCATCTTCTTTAACTTCATATAATAGTCTCACGGCACCTCTGGTGTCCGCTGGTAGAACACCCGCTCTACAACCCACGGGGACGGATCAAAACGAGGCTCGTTCATTACACGGGATCTACGGCGGGGGCAAGAATGAATTCGTTGTATAGTGAGTTCAGATGACGTGCAATGAACGCAGCAGCCCAGCCCAGTCCAGCCCAGCCCCCCCCAACAACAATACTCAGTCGGTTAGAAATTATGAAGAATATCAGACCACGTATTTTGTTGACTGCACCTCTTTAGGGGAAAACCCCTGTTGACATCGGTGCTGGTCGAATAGCCATTGTTCTGCGTTTGCGCTGTTGAAAAAGAGGTGCAGGGCTGGAGAATATATACCTATAACAGTGAAAAGAAAACAGTCTTTCGTAAGAGCGCGCACCCAGAGTTAGTGATATTACTAGACGTTCAGGTAGATTAGAGGCTCACCGCATGGCTGAAGCTAGTTCTCGCACAGCGAGTAGGTCAGGGAGATAGAATACAGGTAACGTGTCGGGCTCCAAATACTGTAAATCACACAGGAAAAAAAGATGAGCAGGGTTTGTGAAGGTGCGAGCATCCATATTTGCCCCCTAGAACTAGAATTAATTTAAATGTTTGGACAGAAATTAACTTGGAAGGGAAGGCAGTAGATACAGCCCAGTAGACCGTGATGAACGGGTGGGGAGAAAATTATACAATACACCAAACAATTTAAATGAAAGGCACCGTCCGATTATAGGAGATTTTGATAATCTGGATTTAAACTGGTAAATTGGAAGGAAAAATTATTTCTGTAATAATAAAATTAACTTCGTCCACAAATAGAATTTCACGGAGAGTTTTCCGAATCTCCAGGGGGCGGGTACCGCGAGGCTAGGGTTGGGGGCCGACTCACAAAGGGACCCGATAAATGAAGTGTGTGTTCTGTGGCCACGGTCGGTTAATCGAAAGTAGTTACGAACGCTCGAACAAGAAACCCCGATAGTGCTGTTAGTTTACCTGTAAGTTACATAACAGTTATTCTTTCAGACGGACAGAAAGTAGGAAAAGGGTCAGGTGGATTTAAGTTAGAGGTCGTAGGGGGATTCCGCGTTCGTTCATCACAGCGTTGAGACGACCCCCTGATTTAGGAGCCCCAAATCAAACCCGCGGCTGGCAGTATCTTGGCATCACCTGATAATTCGGATTTAAGGCAGTGGGGGATTTAAAAGGGGACAAACATCCCCCCCCTCTCTGCCGCCACACGGATTTGACGCGGAAGCTCCAAACGGTTTCCCCAGATAGGCGGCCGGACCTTTAACAAAGTAAAACAACACGTGATCGGTCTGGGAGAGGAGCGCGAAGCCCGACGGACTCTGGTCTTTAACCAGGGAGACTGACAGACCGGGGGGGGGGGTTGCTGGCGCGTGAATCGGAGACTTCTCCCGTGTTATTCTTAGATTTACTCCATTCTGTATTTGTTACAATTCAAATTAGTTCTACGCTGAGTTTCCCTACCTTACAGAATACCTCTTCTTTTCAAACGCTTTTATTCTACCTTGATGGACGCAGGTGTTCGTTCTTTTGTCTTCTGTCGACATTAAACTGCTCGCGGTTGTTTTATTGGCGGAGACGTGCCCCGCCTCTGCTATTCCTTCCGCCGCCTCCACACTACCATAGGTAGGTCCTGTTGTCACTACCCGGCCGCAGAAATGTATTGAACTAAAAGGCACGACGACGACGATTCCCCGCCGAGAGCTGTTTGTTTCCCCCTGCGTCTTTGTCCCTCTAATTGCGGTTGGATTACCCGAGTAAGGGTCCGGGCAGCGCCCTCGCGGATCCGGCAACACTCAACAAAGCGAACAATGCCATAATTCATGGTGCCGAGTTGATATCAGTCCCCGCTCCCTGACGTGATCAGACACGATTTCGTGGAGCTTCACCTGTCGTTTTCTTCTGTTCTGCCTGCCAGATCGCGGCGTGTGGCTAAGAAGCTGACCGTGCGCATCCTTTGAGAACGATGCCTCGATACGATACACGGTGAAAACCAAAAAAATCAATAGTCAGACACGAACCGGAACAGTGCTGTCGGCGGCTGGAAAACTAGGATGTGTCGGCGTACAGGTGTTCTCCGGGACATGGGATGTCAGCGTCTCGTTTGTTGATCGCAGAACCACGCATTGGCTGGGGCTGCTCGACCAAAGGCTGAGCTGACGGGTATTTGTCGAGGATTCTATCCGTGTTTGCCTGACTGTTCCGATGTCTAGAACAACGGATCACGTGACATATGGACCGCTGTAATAATCTGGCCAACGTCTTCAGGAGATAGGTAGGAAACCGGTTCTTCAGACAGATAGGTGTAGTTTTTCTGTAAAACCCCGTAAAGCAGAAAAGTTGGTCTGTCTTCACGAAGTATTTAAACGACTGTCCGGCGAGACCCCTGTAATTACCCTGGGTCGTTTCTATGGATATTTACCGTTAGTATCAAACGCTAAAGAACCTCGAGATGCTTGACAAAACCGTAGAATTCCGAAGATCACAATAATATTTAGAGATGATACTTTTTTTTTTGAAAACTGTAATTTAAACCGGTGCTTTTGATACTCTGATATTAATTCTAAAGTTCAAAGCTAATACGGATAGATTTGAAGATTATCGGCCTATCTGATTTTACTGGTGGCAACAGAGAATTTTCTAGCTCCGCTTATCGGTGATCGATACTTTTCATTGTGCTGTCAGATTACTCGAGTGATCGAATAACCGTGTTTGCTTGGGGCCCGGACATGTCTCACGGTCTCAAGAAGTTCAGGGTTAAAATAGAGACCAACGACCCGGAATATTACGGGAAGAAGAAGCTGAGGATACGAGGCAAAGATCTCGCTAATTTGCCCAAAAGCGTCTTCTCTCTGCTAGATCTGTACGTCCTGGAGCTGAGTCCCGACCGCGAAGCGTGTCTGGCTTACAAACTCGGGGAAGTACCCCCTGAAATCGGCCAGCTGGTTAATCTGCGCATCCTCATCCTCGACACTAACGAGCTAACGGAAATCCCGATGGAAATCACCCTTCTCGTGAATCTGGAGAGGCTGACTCTCAGCAACAATAGCCTGACCTCGCTACCTGAGAAGTTCGCCAACCTTGCTAAGCTAAGGAGTCTACACCTGGCCAATAACATGTTTTCGGAATTTCCCGACCAGATCTGCGAACTGAAGAGTCTGGAGTTTTTGGACCTCAGCGACAATAGCCTCTCGGTTCTTCCGGAAGCCATCGGAAAGCTGTCCAAACTCGAGACGCTGCTGATGTTCGCCAACCGGCTCGCCAAGCTACCGGACAGCATCTGCCAGTTGGAGCAGCTGCGGTGCGTGTGGCTTGGCAAGAACTGCATAAAGCAGCTGCCCAGAGATTTTGGTAACTTGACCAAGCTCAACTGGGATCTGGTATATACGTCATCGGTCTTGGACAACAACCCCCTCACCAGGCCTCCCCTAGAGATATGCCGGCTTGGCGCAAGGGCAATAAATCGCTACATGAGCGGCAACAGCCCGAAACAACGGTTCGCTGGAGACAGATCTGACAGAGCACCGGAAGATACGGTGCAAACCAACACTAAAGAAATCAATGGATATTAAACTATCACGTGAGTGCGTTTCTACATTTAATGAGTATGAACACAAAAAACTGTCTTCTGTCTAGCGTTAATCTATTATTAATTTTGATATAGATACGTAAGAGGTGACTTCCCCCCTTAGTGCTTCAGTTACCCAGCAGAGGAGTCTCCTTTGATCAGTAACAATTACCATCCACTTGCCAGTTTTCATCCTGCACGAAGATGCTAAGATTGCCTGGCTGGCGGATCTTTTAGAACGCTACCTGTTCTTCGTGTTGTCCACTCTGGGACTAAAGCCAGCGGTTATTTAGGAAAGTTTACATCAACTGAAATCGCTTATTCTCCGATAGATCGCCTATAATCGAAACTTTAAATAGCTAGAACAAAAAAGTTTAATAAAATTATGCAAATTTATTGGAAAACTTCAGTTTCTTTTTTTTTTAAAAAAATTATTACATCAAATACTGGCCACGTAAGTGTACATGTTGAAGCCTTAATTTAAATGCAGAGATAAGCAGACCCTTACCTGTACAATTTCATTAAATAAGCCAACAATATTAGTATCACCTGAGATTAGCGAATTTATTTAACCGACATAAATCAAATTATTTGCTAAATAGATGAATGCGTCACCTGTGTTTGAAACAAAACACTAAAGACTTCTACTGGAAGCAAATAGACCGAAACATCGGCACGAAGTAATTAGCCAAAAAGATACATTTTTTTTGCTTCAGTATAAAAGTCTGGTAGCTGGAAAGGATGCGGCTCTGGGTATTTTCGCGCCTGCATATAAAGACCGTTTTGGTAGCAGTTTCTCTGAACGGCGATAACTAATTAAGACCAGACCTCCTACCTAGCAGACTGATGGCCGGACTACCAAATGTAGCCGTGTTGATCGTCGTTTTACAGGTGTAAAAAGCTTACCATTTTAATTGTAGACTGCTGGTCGTGTTTGCTCTTAAACTGCCTGCCTTTAGGACTGCTACGATGGAAACAATTCTAGCTCGCAACCGAGGATCGTCTGATCGCTCGAGGTCAAGAAAACAGGAATAGTTATTTGTTATTTTGTACTCCGTGGTCCGTTCTCGTGGTAATAGCTGGTAGATTTACTGAAGCTTCAGTTAAACGGTAAATCAGGCCACATGACAGATTGGGCCGGTGCCCGCTCGCATTACTTGATAATTACATTGACAGGATACCTGCCTCAAAGGTAAAACACGTTCATTCACGACACTAAAGTGCCTCTGTTTGTCGATGCCCCTTTTTTTGTCTCTAGGCGGTCTGACGGCGTCAGCGACACTGACAAAGTGATCCCGTCAGGGTTAAAGACTCCGGAGAGGGTTGGCTCAAAGAACGGTTAAGCGACATATACCGACCTTTCAATATCCTTGGTGAATAGTAACCGTTTGTTGCATATAGACTCATATAAAAAATATTCCTTATTTTCTAATTTTTACCATCGCTGGCCGGTTATATAAAAATAGCGAAATACAATAGATACACGTCCTTTCACAGCTGTAGGTTAGAACTCCAAACAAAGAATTTGAAGCTGGGTACGTCCAGTGCTGCCTCTCGAGGTGCCCAACGACCTATAGGTTATGGGACCAGTGAGATGAAGCTGATCTCGAGGTGCCCCAACGACCTATAGGTTATGGTACTAGTGAGGTGAAGCTGTTCTCGAGGTGCCCAACGACCTATAGGTTATGGTACTAGTGAGGTGAAGCTGTGTATTCCCAGTGCTGCCTCTCGAGGTGCCCAACGACCTATAGGTTATGGTACTAGTGAGGTGAAGCTGTGTAGTCCCAGTGCTGCCTCTCGAGGTGCTCCAACGAGCTACAGGTTATGGGACCAGTGAGGTGAAGCTGGGTAGTCCCAGTGCTGCCTCTCGAGGTGCCCCGACGACCTACAGGTTATAGGACCAGTGAGGTGAAGCTGGGTAGTCCCAGTGCTGCCTCTCGAGGTGCCCCGACGACCTACAGGTTATAGGACCAGTGAGGTGAAGCTGGGTAGTCCCAGTGCTGCCTCTCGAGGTGCTCCAACGAGCTACAGGTATGGGACCAGTGAGGTGAAGCTGGGTAGTGCCAGTGCTGCCCTCGAGGTGCTCCAACGAGCTAACAGGTTATGGGACCAGTGAGGTGAAGCTGGTAGTCCCAGTGCTGCCTCTCGAGGTGCTCCAACGACCTACAGGTTATAGGACCAGTGAGGTGAAGCTGGGTAGTCCCAGTGCTGCCTCTCGAGGTGCTCCAACGAGCTACAGGTTATGGGACCAGTGAGGTGAAGCTGGGTAGTGCCAGTGCTGCCTCTCGAGGTGCTCCAACGAGCTACAGGTTATGGGACCAGTGAGGTGAAGCTGGGTAGTCCCAGTGCTGCTTGCGCCGGACAAAAACGGATTTTGTCACTTTTTCTTCATTAAATGTCGAGAGCGTCGTTATTGTAGCCGAGTTCTCTTCGAGTTAAAGTTAAAACAATTAATGAGAAAAACCCACATGTAGACAATAAATAATAAACTATAAAGTATTTTTCTAAGAATGAAATTGTATGTACTTCTCTTGAATGAAGCCGATAGTTACCGTTCCTGATGGCGAACGTTTTCCGTTTTCTAATATCAAGAAATGTGTTTAGAAAGAGGTTCAGATACTTGACACGTGACAGGGCACAAAGAATGAACAGTTATTATTATTACCAACTTTCTGTAAACATGATCAACGTTAAATCAAAAGTAGGTAGTGCGTTAAAATTTAATTCGGAAATTATTTTAAAAAAAAAACAGTGGGCTAATTTTTTTGTTTTCTATGGTATTATGCCATTGAAATTATTAAACTTTTGAGTTCATTAACATAGAATACTTAAACAGACTATGCTTTTACGGATGTCAGTGATTACGGCATATTTCGGGCAGATATATTACTGAAGTCGTTAATACACGCATTCGTCAATTGGACGTCTACAAAGGACCCAGTCGCCAGTCTAACTGGATTCGGTAGAGTCTGGCGAACAGCGCTGATGTATCGGCTTCTGGTTTCCTTGCGCCGGAAGCCGGCAGTTTCCGGGCTCAGTTTCCGTGTTTCGTGAAAGTGTCGAGTCTTCTCACCGCATTCTTTGCCCGGTCGGTCCCGCATCATTATTTTGAAAATTAAAAACAACAACAACAAAAAAAGAAGGTATTCCAAACATTGGTGGGCTTACCGAACTCCATCACTACGTTGCTTTAGATGACCTCATCCGTTCAAACGGCAGAGTTATTTTAATTCCCTGAACGCTTGACAGAACCCGATAGAATGTTTGCTTATACAGACGGAGCCAGACTGGGTGCTGATGGGAGGTCGGCTGACTTAACTTCTACCAGGGTGGCCCAGCCAGGTACCAAATAAAGCATCCATTGACATTTTACACCTGTGTATCAAACCTTTTTATAGCTGCCGTTCGGCTTTCCTCCTATGCCTACTAATCGAGATGGATTCTACTTTAAAATATATAAACTATAGCAGCTAGAAGGTCTTTTGTTGTTGTTGTTTTTTTCCTTCAGACCCCTTACGTTACCCCTGGTATTTTCATGAAAGATCCGGAACTGCTGACTGGCCCATGCCTTGCCGCACCGTCTGTGTTTCTCACCAGCGGCACGTGGCAGACCGACCTTATTTGGACAACTAATTCAAAACGCTCATTAGACTTCGATCGTCAGCCTTTAATTCTCTTTAGGAATTCCTTTTGATGAGCAGCGAGCCTCTTAACTGAACGCCATTCAAGTGTTGCAAAAATATTTCTTATTCAGTTTTGTGGTCATTAAACACATTAATATTTTCTGCTTCACCGTCACGTTATTCGTGTTCAGTCGGGTGAAGTAGACCAGCTGGATGGGCGGTAGAAACTGAAGTCTGACATCTGCTAAAGAGAGGGAACGAGCAGGTAAATGACAGACAAATATGTGTGAAAATCGGCCTTGGCTAACAAAACAGTTATTCTTATCATCGCCTCTGGATTATTTATACTTTTATTTTGCTTGTTTTTCAGTAGCTTTGTGTTTACTTAACTTTTAAAAATTTACTTTTATTTGCCTCTTTTATTTAACTATATCATTTCTTTTTTTCTTTTTTATTTTTTTTTATATTCTGTGTTTTCAGGTATGACATCAGCGCGTACAGAGTTATCTCCCGTCCGCAGACTCTTCTAACTTGTTTTCACTTAACTAAGTTCAGTAACTCGTGCTCCACCTCTCGGATCTCTGGCTGACAAGCAGGCGACTGTTACAACGGCTACTTTAACAAACTGTCGAAACAAGATATACGTATTAAAGGGTGCTGATACACAGCTACAAAATACTGTAAATCTAATAGTTAGAAACCACAGCAGCATGCAATCAACTAACCCGATACTAGTTTCCTAGTATACACTGTTATTAATCAAGTAAACCAAGACGGGGTTGTGACTGCTCTCCTGAAGGACACTGGTCGTGTATTGTAATGAAGAAAAAAGAGGTAAGAAAGTAAGACAGGCAATTTATGATTAAGTGCTTCTTACCTGTCGGTCTGCTCTCGCTAGCACTTACCAACAGACGGCTTTTGTTTTAACCCATTCAGCGACGCAACATCCAACTCACGTCAGTTACGTTGAACCCAGCATAGTGTGAGAACATCATGATAACAATGCAAATGTGAATGTTCTGTACATCCTGATCTATACATCTCCTCACAGGAACGTGCGCGAGAGAAGGAATGGTTCATCGAGGTACTGGTAAATCTAAATACTTTCAAGCATGAAAGAGTTGAAAATGAAAAGAGATCACGGCTAGGTTCCTCTCTGTCACTGACGGGAGATCGAGCAGACTGGGACTCCGATCTGGTTTTTGTGAATCAACTGTAAGTGAAATATCGAGAAATAGTTGATGGTACAGTTATAAATAAATAAGGCTTCGCGTGTCATGGTTTCATTTGATCACTTTGTACACACTTATTGCTGTTTGTATTATTCAATAACTTTCTAGTATTTGTTTTTATGAAAACCTAATTTCACTTAAAGGGGTTATATAAATTTACGTTTCAAAGCTTCAGAGAATGGGCAAGAGGTTCTGCTTTGAGTGGTTGATGACGTAGTTACGTGACTACACGAATTCTATCAAAGAAAAATTAAACTCATTCTATTGACAGACGAGGATAAACCAATTTATTTTATTAATATTATTAATGTATAGTTTTAGATCGCACTCATTTTTGTAAATGTAGGATTATGATTAAGAGTGATGATTTTCTTTATTTTATCTACATTGTCTTCTAAGGAAAAACCGATAGAAGAAATAAAGATAAAGAGGATCTGTTGATTGTGTGATGTTTACAGCATCTGTATTTAATCATTATTTCTAATTACAATGATATTTAGATAGTGTAGTGGTTTTGTAACTTTCTACCATTACGTGCATGTTAGGGTGGAACCTAAGGATTGCAATGTTTTGTACTATATGTGATGATGTCCGGGTACATTGTGGTACGGTAGACAACACTGAGAACAGAATCGCTGGATGTTCGGGTACATTGTGATAGAAGCACTTAGAATAGAATGGTTGTAGCTTTCACTTTTTAAATCCTGTATGCAAACATAAACGTCCGGTTAATCGCTTTCTTACAGAATTCCTCTCCTATGAATGTCTTCCAAAACTATTATGACATCCACCGGGATCATACCAAAGTTGGCGGCCCGGATCTTCCTTCGGGAAAGCACAGCCAGGAACAGCTCGATTTTGTGATAGATCAATAGGCAGAAATACCAACCCCCCACGCGCTTTTTTTCTTTATTTTTTGGAGCTAATCTTTAAAAGATAATATTCAGTTTTCAGTTTGTGTTTTTTTGTTGTTTTTTTTTTTTTGTCTATTCGCCCGCCGACCATTTACTCGGTGTTCATTGGCTGCGCTTCGGCCAATGAAAGGTGGCTGTGAATTTAGCTCGAATCTTCTATCACAGAACCGTTGCACGAGATAATTACCGTATTCGCCATATTTCGGAATGCTTAAGGAAAATAACTGAAATGTTCGCACGCAATTCCAATAATTAAAAAGAAAAAAAAAATTGTTTGTTTGTGTTTTGTGTTTTATTATCGGTGCCTTGGTGATACCTTGACGTGTAGGTGCGCGTCGACCGATTACAGATGCGAAGTGTCTATGCGAGTTAAAGGCAGGACAGTCATAACACAGTAGAGCCTCCGTGTCCCGCCAGGGTCGAGTGGGGTGAACTTCTGAAACAACGACCTGCTGTTCGACTGATTCGTGGAGCCAGTCATCTCAGCGGAGCAGCAATAAGAAGAAAAAAAACAACCCCATTATGACGGAATATGAAGTCTGTGGATGACACGGGGGCACTAACCGGCTTTAAAGGGGGGCTTGTGGATCGTGAGAAAAACGATTAATCAGAAACAGTGCTTTTCTTTGTAGTAGGTGGCAACAACGTCCGTGTGCAAACCTCCCGTCAGCCAACCTGTTCGTACACCCATATGCTGCAGCTAGTGCGCCAGGCGCTACCTGGACGAATGCCTGATCAAGGAAATATAAACTTGGTGCTTTAAATATTATGTATAACTGGACGAAGCGCTATTTAATGAAACTGTAAGCTCTGTTCTGAGTTCGTGCAATTGAATTATTATGTAAAAGAAGAAAAAAAATTACTTCTCATTTTCATTTTCTGAGTTTGTAACAAGTCGTACAGTTCGGTATTATTCAATTTATTTTTTAAGTATCCTAATAATTATCCGAAACACTGTTATCTTTCATTTAAGAGTTTATATTAACTAATACCGTTAAATATTTTAGAAATAAATCCCCCTTTTTTTCTATAAAATACTGCAAATAAGTTTTATTTAAAATTTTGTAGCCTCATCAGTACGTTACCGTCTTCGTGGAACCTGTGCCGACATCAGCACAGAAGCCATCTACCGGAATAAATCATCCATCAGTACCATTTATCCTTTTAAAATCTCCAGGAAATCCTATCACCCGGGTCGGCAAACATGCATAGCTATATCTGTTAGGTAGTTTCAAACGTTTTGTCGTTTTTATTACCGAAACAATGAGACGTTATATCACTGCTGACCGCGAATTTTATTAATCACAGTAAGTTCCGTTACAATCGATACACTTCTGCCGACAAGTTACAAGCGCATTTATACCATTTCGAAAACATTCTGGATTTCTGGAGTCGATAAACTGTTGGCAGTTTCAATTGCTGCTTGGTTGGAGAAGGATTTTATACGGAGGAAGCTGTCGAGGTGTTTGAAAAGGTGAAGGTCTGGTGAATAGGCTGGGTGAGGGAGAACTTCGTATTCCAACGTGTTCAGTTTCTGGAGAGTCACTTTTGTAACATGAGGACGAGTGCTGTTGTGATGCAGGATTGGGCCTCTTCGATTCACCAGTGCTGGCTGTCGTTGGAAGAGTTTCTGGTGAACAACATTTAATTCACGACAGTACCTTTCAGCTGTGGTGGTTTCGCCAGGTTTTGTTTCTTATGACAAGCGAAGAGCAGATCTCCAATCGACGATTTTGTTGTTGTTCATTCAGCTCGTGAGGCACCCACTTGTCAAACCTGTCCACCTTGCCAATTGCCTCAAGATGCCGGGAAACAGTTTCAGTGTTTATGTTAAATTCTCCAGCAATTTCTCGCACTGTTTTTCTTGGATCGGCTTCAGCTGAGGCTTTCAGACGGTCGTCGCAGCTGGAAGGACGTCCGCTGTCTTCCTCATCTTCGAGGCTCACATCTCCTGATCGAAACCTTGTAAACCATCGTTGTACTGTCCGCTCATCTGCTGTGTCCTCGCCCCATGCTTGCCTAATGTCACGAGTTGTCTCGCTCGCTTTGTGGCTCAGTCTGAACTCGTGAAGCAAAATGGCACGAAAAACTTCTCTATCCATGCTTCACTCAGAACAATGAAACAAATATCCATTTTATGATTTTTTCAAAAGGCAGGTTTTGTATAATGTATGCCAAAGCACACACTACAGACCGGTATATAACTAACTTATCTGCATACACCTTCACAAGCAAGCAAAGAATGAACCCCAAATTAACATAACAAAAACCGACAAAACCTTTGTGACGACCTGATATTTCTCATAAAATCTCTAGTTTGCAGTTTCTAGGGACGTTGGTGTTGATCGATTGATGTCAGACAAATAATTAGTTGGACATTTGTCGATGATAATAAAGCGAGTCCGCCTTATTTTAATTACAAATAGTCGGTAAACAGCAGGGTAGAAGTAATGTCGGTTAGACTGAAGAGATCGACTGGGTGGAGACCGGGCTCGGCTCACACTTTCATCGAAGTGTTTCTGGCTGTAAGCTCTGATGGGTCCATTCCCCTGTCTTGAACACCTCCTGGCTGCTTACTCCTTTATACGTTTATTCGGTCACTCGGTTTTACTTTCACCACCCGCGACACAAAAACATGTAATACCCGCAGTGCAGACATTACTTTTCCTCTGTACAGTGATGTCCACGTGGTCAGGCAAACCGTAATCAAAATGACTTTCTATAAAGATTTTGTTCCAATAAACAGCGCTAAACTGCGTCATTCTTACAACAGAAATAACTCGTGGTTACATTTTGTGTGGGTGGGTTTTCTCTTGACGTCTGCCGCTGAAGTTTCGCAGAAGCAGCTCTGTGCGTGCGTATTTTTAGCCTCCAAGAAGAAACATTGAGCCAATAAAACTGTTTTCAAAACATTGCCAACATTTCAAAAAGAAAAAAGAACAACATCAACCAGAATCTGAATTCCATCGCTTTATTTTTTTCTTAAATTTTTATTTCAAAATTTTTGATGCGGTCTCTTTTGTTTTCAGATTGAGGGTACCATCATATTGAATAGCACTCCAGAGAGAGAGAGAGGGGGGGGGAGAGAGAGACAGAGAGATGGAGAGAGAGAGATGGAGAGAGAGAGAGAGAGAGAGAGGGGAATGGAGAGAGATGGAGATGGAGATGGAGAGAGAGAGAGAGAGAGAGAGAGAGATGGAGAGACAGAGAGATGGAGAGAGAGAGAGAGAGAGATGGAGAGACAAGTGAGAGAGATGGAGAGAGAGAGAGAGAGAGAAGAGATGGAGAATGGAGATTAGGAGAGAGAGAGAGAGATGGGGTTGCGCTTTAGGAAACGACCGAATCGCGTCTGCGGAGAACGTGGCCCCCTCTGCCACCGTCCGTCCGTCTTTCCCCGACAGGTAGTTCAGACTTTTAACTGAGCGAGGAATCGATTTCCTGTCTTCGGGACTTCGGTATCTGGTCGCCCTGGGTGACGTACATGAAGAAATACTAAGCGCAGATTTGCCTGCTCACGGCCTAAGAGCCCTCTGCCTGGCGGTGGGTGACGTGCGAGGAGAAGGTAAACCGGCCCGACAGCTAAGCGCCTGTCCACGCTTTCGGTGTCGCTTTAATCGCGAATTACAGCCCAGGTCTTAGCGAGGGGTGGGCGGCCGCCCTCTCGGTCTCTCCTCACTCTCTATTTTCAGAAAAAGTATCCGATGAACAGACAAACCGATCTCGTTGAGGCAGAGAGACGGTAACAGCTGTCGAGAGGGAGGGGAGAACAACAGACGAGTTTATCGAACAGAAATTGTTTTCGAAGACGAAAGTCGCAGGTTTTTCATACACGACAACAACGAAAACGGAGTAACCTTGACATTTGTCGTTTTTCTGGGCCCCCCCCCCCCCGGGACCCGACTCGACCCCCCCCACCAAAACCTGGTCAAGCTCGCTTGCTAATCTCTCGTCTTTGTTCGCTCACGGGTCACGTGACGGATGATTATCTGCTGTTAAGCAAGCACGAAATTGATTAATCAATCAACACGCACGCGCCGATATACGACAGAGAACAACAGCGAGGATAGTACCTGGTTCGCCTGTAGCTATGGTTACCAGATAGGCTTTGTATCAAGTTTCTCCCTCTCCCCCCCCCAACTCTCGAATAGGTTTCTCCTTTTACACTTTTGCTGAATTTCACATTTAAAATAAGGTAAAGAAGGGGACCGATGTTAAAAGTCGCAAACGACCGAAACCGTTCGAAAACATGGAAAGATCGATTAGTCTGCTACAGGCCAACGGCTCCCCTAATTACCACCCTCACACCTTCACTGTCCGCCGCTTATTCTCCCCGAGCCCGTGTCTGCCCCACATCAGCAGCGGGCAGGCTGTTTATTGCAGGGGCCTCTCCGGCTGCTGCTGTCACCGGTCTCCGCTTCTGTATCGGCTGGAACCAGAATCGCAGAAGTTCTCCCGTTCGAGAAAAGATCCGACTGTTGGACGCTTTCTTTAGCATTTTGAAATTTGAACCCAGAAAAGTTCGGCGGCGGGGGAAGCCGGAGAGGTGGAAATGTTAATAGGAATCTGAGATCTAAAACGAGATGCAAGCGAGGTTAGACAATAGAAAAATGTAAAACAAAAATAGATTAAAAAAAAAAACGGTGAGAATTTAGAATAAACAAGAGTCGAAAGGTCTTTTTTAAAGATTTATTTGTAAGAGTTACTTCCCTTCAACCGCACTGGCTTTTGTTAAATTAAAAACACCAACAGATATTTAACGCTTTAAAAGGATGCAGATTATGCGCAAAGATATAATTTAAAATACATGTTAAACGTGTGTTTTTTTTTAAAAAAAAACTTGTAGGTATTTGTAATTCGTTACCGTTATTTCGTGTGTGCAGGCAGCATATCAATTGTGTGCGCTACCCGTGCACCGTCTCTAAGATCTATTCCTCAGGGAAGAGTGGGCTTCCCATTCCCGCCATCCAATCTTGTAGCCTCTGTGCTAGCTGCGCACAAGCTGTAGCTAGAAATAAGGGCTTTATTTGAACATACTTTGCCTCGGTTTCTGTACTATACAAGTTAGAAAACAATTGAAAGAGTATCCAAAATTTCTTCTACTTTACATTTAATAATCTGCTTTTTTCTTTAGTGTTAGAATTAAGGAAGAGAATTCCGATTCCAGATAGGTCGGATGAATTGATAACATTTTCTTCATTATCTCAAACACAGCTCGGACTCTCATTCTAAGAACAGAATTCCGATCCTCGACGGGCCGCGTGTCTATTTTTTATTGGGTGTCGGACCCCTGGGGCAGCCTCTTACACGGGTAAAACCTCCGTCCCGTGTATAAGAGAGCGACACGGAACGCATCTGTCCGGGGGGGGGGGCCCGCAAACTTCCCTTTCAGACCATTCGGAAACCAATCAGCCTTGGACACAAACTGTCACTGAATGGCGTAGAGATTCTAAGCAGGTTCTCTACTAATTACAAGTCACAAATCATAAGAATCACTAAGTAGTAAACTTTTAAAATCTGTTGTTAATAACCAGAATTTTTTCGATTCCTCTGTTTTTGTTTAAGTTTTCTCCCCCCTTCAGAAAGTCTGCGTTCACTACATTAACCCGTCCGTGCTCCTACACTACACCGCGGCCCCTCTCCTTTTGTTATATACGGGTTTTTCTGGGTGTTAAAATAGTCCCGGGACCCAGAATTTTGTATCATTGCCGGTGTTTTGTTCCCTTTCTCAGCCAGCAGTACACCAGCCGCCCCCCCTAACGAACTACTTGTTTCTTCACCAGGCTTACTTTCAATTTCAAACTTAATTTCAACTACCTTCGATGTATATTTTTTGAACATTTCTGGCCGAATCGTAAGTATAAGCGACCCCCCCCCTAGAAGTCAGGGGTGATTTAGAGGTATTAAAGATCGACGGGTAAACCCTGTAAACCCTAACCCCCCCAAAAAAACTACAAATCGTAAAGAAATAGGAAATCAAACATCACCATTGTAACTGTATTTATTTAACCTGCTTTAAGCCGAGAAGCGAGTGGGTGCGCGCCTGCCAATCACGTGCCAGCGAAAACCTCTCTCTCTCTCCATCCTCCTGCTTATTGGACCGTGGCGCTCCTGAACACGTGCCTCCACAGCAGAGCGGCGTGAACAGGGCGCGGGCCGTCTTCTGCGAGCACGTGAATATTTCATGGTCCCTGCACTGTTGCTGAACTGCGAGGCCAGCGAATGAGAATAACTTGCGTGTGACACCACTTCCTCTTTTCGTCTTCTATGCGCGGACCCCGCCCGAGGGGCACAACGACAAGGAGCCAGACAGCCGGCCTCTGTCATGTTTGCCCCCTCCCCCAATTATTATTTATTTTAGTCTTATTTCCCGACTGTCCGCTAAGTCAGTCGGGGCACACGTGGTCCTACACGGGCCTCGATGTCGGCCCCCGTGTTGGCGAGAGGGATTCCCGTTCTCGAAACACTGGCCCCAGAAATACAGACGGAGATGGCCAGCGTTTAGAATGTCTTATTTCCGAGTAGCTCCCGGAGCCCCTTCACGAAGAACCCACTTTCCCTTACCGCGCCCCGAAGAAAACAGCGGCAGGTAGATTAAGTTAAAGAAAACAGTTTAAATTTAGGTGACCCTTTTCTACTTTGTCAACAACAGCTGAGCGCTGCGCCCCACCCTCGTCATTGTCTTCTGGACATTTTGCCAGAACAACGTGACGAAGTCTAAACTGCTTTGTTTTACCTAATTTTATTATTACTAATCCCCCCGCCCCCTTTACAGGAGGTCCCGTTCAAATCGGATTAGTGTGACGGGTCGGGCCAACAGAAGGAGAGAGCTGTTATCTCCCTTTGATTTCGTTTTTGTGATATTGTTGCTACCTAAACTTTGGAAAACGTGGTACATTTGCTTCTACTGGAATGGTCGCCTACCGTTTCCCCAGCGCCTCCCACCAGGTGGGCGAACGTGGGGTTTGAAAAGGGTTAAAAAAAAAGAAAAAAGAAAAGGAATTAACTTAGTCGTCTAATTTGCGTTTAAATAATAAAAGAACATGGCCGGCCATAATGGACTTTCAGTGGAATCTTTTCTGTCAAACCATCGTCTTTTCCGCATCTTCAACCCCTCCCCCCCCCACAGATGCGCCTTGGTGCCTCCTGCATCCTGTCCATCACTCAGACTTACACTTTTGACGATGGAGACAATTTAGCTGCACTCTCTTCCCTTCTAGAGTCCTTGACATTATCAGCTAAGTATCCGGATATACATACCCCATCTTGGACACGTCGCACCTTTCGGATTTTTTACTGACGAGGTGTTCGAATATACAGGTATAACGAACGCTGTCTCTTTATTAAAATCTAATGCTTAGTTTAAGTTCGCGTTTTTTTTTAAATTATCTTTAATGTTGATGAGAAAACACTCCAACTTTGGAAAAGCCCTTTCGTGTAGCGCTAGACTGGGCTGATCCAACGTCTGGGATAACCGAGTTTAGAATCAGTCGTGCGAGACAGTACAGACTCTTCGAATACATCCCCTGCTCATTCGTCCTGCTAAGCGATGTGGAGACAGAGGCATTCTTGGTCATTAACGAATTATTATCCACCTGTCGGTGACGCTTGTAGAGAGTAAATTTCGGTTTCTATTCTCGAAGCCAAAGTATTAATGGTGGCAGGCTGGTAATATCAGATAATCCCTTGGGATTCATTACAATTCGTTAAAAGACACGAGTCGCTACGTCGTCCTTTTAAATAATAATAATTACTACAAACAATTGAGCCCCCTTTAAAAAATTCTGGTTTTACCATTCTTTCGCTTGTTTCTTTACGAACGTATTTTAGTTGATAGAGTATCCATCAAAAGATGAGGTCAATGAATTCCCAATCCTTACATTATTAGTATATATTTTCCTTTTCAGTGCCATTTATATTCCCCCTTTTTTTCTTATAAATTTGTCCTTATATTTTTCAGTTTCCATACCAACTCAAAACGAAATGTAATGAGCTTTCTCTTTGTGATACTAAGCAAATTAATATTATTATTTTTTTACCAGTCCCTTCTTTATACCTTAAATACTTGCTTCCAGCCTGCCAGCAGTTGTTCCCAAAAAGCCCCCAATTCAGAATTTCTCGCTATTTCTGGATCTTTCAACAGTATAACAGACTCCACCCGTACAGCCACAACAGATTATCTTGAACCAGAGAGCAAGAAGATAATTCCTGCTGCACTACCCGTGTTATGGGCTCCTGCTTGTGCATTTTAGGTTTATTTACTTACTGACTTTTTTAAATATTAAATTCTGTTTAGGACATGAGATACTTGTTTATCTGTTTTACACTACTCCCTATCTTGGAGCAATTCCATAACGCTAACCCAGTAGCTGGATTGCAATCATATCTTCTTTCTTTAAGCGATAGAAACGTTTACCTACACATTTCTTAAAATGTTTGCAAAAACATGCATGTGTCCGCATTGTATTAACATCGTTTGTTTCTTGGACTACGTACATCTGCTTATCTCTAATGATCGTAGACATTACTTAAATCAAAAGGTTACAATATCTTGTGCCTTGTTTCTAATTTAAACGATCTGGATCTAACTACTAAGTGCCTCCAAGCTCCACTTCCTAATAGCATTGATATAACATAGCAGCACTTTACAGAACTAATTATTTGGCATAAACGTGTATATAGTTCTGAGTTTACATGAAAATTTGAGTGGTAAACACCTAATTTAAACTGGGCCAAAATTTTACTGAAGTTTAAGGATTGAAGGAAATACTGCTAAATAATCTAAGTTGTGAACAAAGTATCACAAGTAAGGAAAGCCGTCATAGAGGAGAAAATAATGTATACTAACCTGAGCTTTACACTACAACTTCCATCCCTGATTCTATCTATTTACTTAAAATTCTAAAACTGAAGCCTTTTTCTAATGAAGAGTTGACCAGTAGCATTTTTAAATCAAGATAACTAACTATACCTGTCCTCTGCACCATTAACCTGAAGACTTTCTCAAACATCTAAAATACAAACTAATATCTTTTTTTTTTTAGTGGTAAGATTCTAAAAAATATGCTAAACTCTACAATTCAGTAATTTTCCTAAATATTCCTCAGCATATTCAAGATGTAGATGAACCAAGGACTTAAAGGTACAAAAAACAAGAAAAAAAAGATGTATTGATAGTTCAGCTGACTGATGGTTGTTAAGTGTTTTAGCTTTGTTAGCTACTGAAATGCATTTGTACCATTTGTTAATGATACCACCAAATCCTTTGAAACAAAACTGTTTTGCATCTCCCTTCCGATAATGGTTATAATTTTCTCTACCTGAAGTGTTAAATTCTATTAATCACTCAACTGACAATACAGTAAAGTTAGGTGCAGCTACAAGCTAATTTAATGTACCCGTGTATGAGGAAAACTGGTCAGGTGGAAACGATCTTGCATTGCTCGCTACATCTACACCGGGCACATTATTTGAATATAGGCTAACAGAACTATTCAGGTGTCCAGGAAGTTCTGTGGCTCCAGAATAGGAAAAACTGCCAAATTTCATTGGTTGAATTGTTTGGTTTTCTTACCTTTTATTTATTTTAAAGTAGATCAAACCTTTAACTACATCTCTCAATGCATATGACTGCTGTTTGTTTTGTTAGTGGCTTTTAACCAGAGCATCTAGCTCCTCCCCCCCATCCCACCAAACAAAGATCAGGAGTTTGATTCTGTACATATTTTATTTTAATAATTAGGAAAATTAAATTATAGCAAAATTGGTAAAAGAATAAGCAGCTGTAACAGACAGTCAACAACTAAGCGTCCTTTGTTCCAGCTGTAATCTCGACATGGGAAAATAAAGTGTGCAATAACTTAAATGAAAGTTGTTTACAAAAATGTAAGAGCAAGTGAATGAATGAATTTGTCAAATAACAGTACATAAATAATACCCCCTGCCCCACCTGCCAGAACTCCATGCCATGGAGGTCAAATGTTCACTGAGATGGCATTTTTTTTAAAATGTCTACTGGTGCCATTCCCTGCCGGCACTGATACAGCAGCATCTGCATGCCAGGCTGAGACAGGCTTTTTGTTAGTGGTCCTGTGGATTCTCAGGTGTTTTGCCAGGTGATCGCTTCGCATAAAGCGTTTCTCGCAGAAAAGGCACGCAAACTTCTTTTCACCCGTGTGTGTCCGTTTGTGGCGGGAAAGTTCATCAGAGCGTGCAAACTGTCGCTGACAATCCTTCCAGTTACAAACAAATGGCTTTTCACCTGAAAATGAAAAGTACTCTTATAAGTACATGTCAATTTTGATTAGCTCTATTGGCTCAACCACATAAGGTGGGAGAGCCCAGTCCAACAGAAATATGCATAATGTTGGTTACTAAACAAAATCAAAATTAGGCAAAACTGTTTTGTTGCTGAAGGACTGATAAATAAATTGAACTTTTTTGCAGTGGTGTCTATTTCTTTTATCCATCTTCCTTCCACCCAGTCATGCAGACCTTTCACTATATTACTTACTGATTTGTGCTGTGGACAATAAATTAATGGGAGACAACCATGTTGTTAGTCTAACACTAGTCTGATGCCTAAGGATTTCTCTCTAGGCAGGGAACACACACACACACAAGCAGGTAAGCAGATACTAACCAGTATGAGTTCTGACATGAGCTTTCAGGTGAGAACTCTTCAGATAGGTTTTTCCACAGTTCTCAAAATGACACACATGATTTCTTCTACGTTTGTTTTCTGGCAGGCTGTGTTCATCTCTCTCCACACAATTCCCTGGAGCCGGAGCTGGGGCTATGAGGCAGGGTTTGTCAGTGTACGCCTTGATATTCTGGTCTTTCTTGCTCACATCACTGTTAACAAAAAAAACTTGCACAATCGGCTGTGCCACAGGAACCAGCGCCCCCTGGATGTTTGTAAAGAGCACTGGCATGTGTGAGGTGTGAGACCCTACTGCTCTCTGGAATGGCAGGAATGAGGCTGATTGGGAACATGTGGACCCCTGTTGACATGGAAAATTTGATGGTGCCTTAGTTTTACTCGTTGAAAGAGAGGAAACTGTTACATTGGTCCCAGTGGTTCCTGCCACGCTGTTGAGCAAAGAGTCAATGACGCGGGTTGTGGACTGTGAAATGTTCTGCTCAGCAGTGGTGGTTCTGGATTTGATGGAAGACTTGATCACAGACACACTGTTCGAGCAATCCAGTTGTCTATCAGAGGATTTCTTTGGTTCGCCAACAATTCCCTCCAAAAGCAGCTGAAGACAAAAAGAAAACAAAAACACATCCTTAATGGTCTCCCTATTTATTCATATCGACAAATGGCTACAGACCAAACAGTAAGCGCACAACTTTGTTTATCATCGATAAAGGCGGAGGTGAGACTATTTATGGGGAACACGTTTCCCAACACCGCAGTCGGTTTCAAGGGTCCACAATGACAATACCAAAAACAACAACAAAATTTTCTGCTAAACAAAAGGGAGGCTAACAAGAGCAGATTTATGATTCAAGGGAGGTAATGAGGGTCAGTGAATTTAAGAAAGAAATAAAAACAAACCTGAGCTAATTTTGAATCTCTTCTGATGCCTGCCGCTGAAAAGCCGGTGTCCAGGCTGTCGTCAGCCGACCGTGACGACGAGTCGCTCGAGTCGGGCGGGGAAGGCGGACCCCGCGGACAGCCCCTGGAAAACGGCGCCGGAAAGCATCTCTGTCGAAGGTAGTCATGGTTGAGCGAACTCTTGCCGATAGAAAGCAGCGTCTCCACGGCATCTCTCTCGCCAGGGTCGCTGCAGGCGGGAACCTCGTCCTTTATTACCATGGCTTTGCCCTGAATTCAGAAAGACCCGTTGCCCATAAAGAGAGTTACAGCGCTAGAAGGGGCCGGATAGTGGAGGAAGGGACTACCAAAAAAAAAAAAAAAAAAAAAAAAAAAAAAAGGGGGTAGGTCCTCAGATTTTTCTCCCTAAGTCAGCCCTCTGCTGGAGCGTAGTCGGTGCCAATCACCGCCCAGCCCTTTCTCTGGGACACGCGCCGAAAGCAGAGCCTCTTTCGAACAAAGTCTGCCTTACATAAAAGGGAGGTAAGGCGAGGAAGGGGGGCTGTTGGTCAGCCGGCGCTACCGAAAGAACTGGGTGTGGCCTGTCGATTTTCCCGGTAAACTTTTGTGTGGGGGGATATTCTTGCTTCCGCAGAGGAGCGGGGTCAATAAGAGGAGCTGTGTAGAATTGCCAACCGAAAATCGAGGTTACCATCCTCATCTCCGCGAACAAAGGTTCAAAAGCAGAAGTTAATTCCCCTAAAATGTAAAAATAGCAATTTAATGAGGCCCGTCATCCATCGCGCGGAGATTTTACCCAGCAGGTGAACTCACTCCCCTCCACCTCTCCCAGATCACGTGCCCAAACAAGCGGCCGAGCACGCATCCAGCGAGTGATAGGCTCCGCGATGACATCACTCCCTGTCGCTTTGTCATGTTTACAAATAAATTAACACCTCGGAGAAATACAAGAGCAAACCGGGAGAAGGGGCTGGAGAAAACTCCCGAGGCGGCGCGACCACGCCCAGCCCGGCCCAGCCGCTAGACAAGCGGCAGCAGGAATAAGTTATCCCCCTAATGAAGCTCGGGTTTCTCATGGAGACTGAGTCAGTGCTCTTCCAGCCACCAGCCCGGCCTCCAAACATGCTCGGAATGCATCCGAGGCGGCGGAGGAGCAGCAGCAGCAGCGCACCCGAGTTGAACAGATGTTAATTACTGTAAAACCGAGTCCGAAATAAAGGTAACAGAACGAGGAAGAGAGCAATCAGGCTCCCCCCCACACACACACACACCAAGCTACCACTACGCCAGCTATCATCACCCCCGACATCCAGTCATCTCATTTTTATTACTGGAAACATAGGGCACCGCTGCTGTTATTATCATTCATATAACAATAGATTTTAAAAGACGTGGCGACTCGAGCCACAATAAACACTGGGTGTGTGTGTGTGTGTGTGTGTGTGTGTCCCCGGGGGGTGGAGGATTAATACAAGAAATTCCAAAATAAATATTTATTTTTATGTTTTTTATAATTATGACGAATTAAAACGCAAACATTTCCCCCTCCCCCCCCAACATCACCTAGTCAAAGTGGGCGAGCAGCAGCAGCAGCTAGGGTTATTATTTACTGAGCTTTATCGATTAGTCGCTACTGTACTGGCAGCACGAGAGACGGGAAAATAATAATAATAATAATAATATAATAATAATAATAATAATACCAGGGGGGGGAGAGCGAAAAAACACCGGGCAGATACTCACAGGTGTCGGCGGTGTGGCTGGCGGAGACGGAGGATAGTAACAGAAGTCTCTTCGCATTTTCACCGTCGCCTAGAAATTCGTACGAGTGAATAGTAAAATTCATATATAGGAGTGCTCTCATCAAAAACAGGGATTCAAAGCGAGGGCGGGGAACCAGGAGCCAATCAGAAATAGGGGCAGTTACGAGGCAGCCAATCAGGTCCGTATTGGCATGTGATCAGCCTGTGTCCCAGCAGGTCCTGTGCACGTGGAGCCGAGATGCTATTAACATGTCATTGATTTTGTCGTGACCGTGCGCGACGTTCCACCTGAGGGTAATTCTGAGAAGGAGGAAGAAAACAACAACAACAACAACAACAGAACTGCTACAAGGTGCATTTTGTGTAGATACACAATGGATAAAAATAATGGTTAAAAAAAGAAGAAGAAGAAGAAAGTGTGAAAAGTCGGTTGGGCCGAGGACCGTCCGTCAAAGATACGTGGTGAGAGGTCACCATCCCTACCTGACTTTGTTATGCCGGACCTTCTACTCCCGGAGAGATAGCGCCCTGGGGAAAGCAGCAACAACAACCAAAGAAAGAAGCAGATAATGAGGGCACTGGGAGAAGTGGGAGGGGGAGGGGGAGGGGGAAATTCCTTTAAATTATTTCCGCTGGAGTTGTTTTATTTACGTCTAATTTAATTTATTCACATCAGAAGGGAGAGAAAACGCACCGGTGCAGTGGCCTTTAGGTGCGTAGTTGCCCTGACCAGTCGGTAATCCCACCTGCGCATGTTGGATGCTAAAACTTTAAATCGGTCAGGTTCGTTATTCGTCGTTGTTTCAGATATTTGAATGTATCTCAGTGACTGGGGTGTGGTGAAACCGTCTACTCGGTCCCTAAAAGAACAACAACAATAGGGCTGGACGTGTAATTAATTAAAATATCGTTTAGCCGAGGAAAGAAGGCGTTTGATGGGAGTAACGATGGGGATGCGGCGGCTATGGTTGAAATCCTGTGAATGTCTGTCTAGGAGAAAAGTGATTGCTGGACGAGAGGCAAGCGGACTGGAAACATTTGGGTGATTGGGTCTCTCTCTCTCTCTCCATCTGTGCGTGTATACACAGCCCGACGAATTGGTAGGTGAGACAGGAAGAGTCGCGTGACAAGCAGAGGAGGTTGATCCGCGTGGGCTGTTTTTGAGTAGGACTCTGGAATTCTCATTTACATACCCGGCTGCGATCTAACAGTGTACGGTTAGGTGCCTGCCATCTTTTACCTTTGACCTCCAAATCTATTTTCGCATATTTTTTCTCCCCCCACCCCATCATCCGGGGCCGTATGAATCGCTTGCGAAAGTCAGTAGGTCATCTTGACCCATTATAGAGTTGCCCTGACCAGTGTTCAGTGCGGTATCTGGAATAGCGAGGAAAAGAAAATCTGTGTCGATACGACGCACGAGCCGGACTCCCGTGCTAAGCTATGACCAATGCGCAGATTAGTGTTTGACAGGAGACATCGGCTAGACAGGTCACCACATTACGATATCGATAGAGTTTCGATCCAAGAAAACGGAGTTGCGAAGCGTTCAAATATTAATCTGTCTCGGCCTGCAGAGACAGGTCCTGACTGATTAGTAGTCAGTTTAGAGCACTAGTGTCGACCCGTGCCGTAACCATAACAACAAAACAAGAGAAAATCGGAGCTGGGTCACACTGCATTTAGGTGGCGATGGCGCCCGATAAAGGCGTTTATTTATCTGCTTATAAGCGAACACCTTCCGAAATCAACATGGAAGGGCTGGCAAGCACCTTGGCTGCACACGTGCGCCCAGAGACCTTTAACTCCGGTCACGAGCGGCTGATTCACAGTCGTGCATGCTAGCCGAGGGGGTCCCGGCAGGTGTATTTTCCCAGCCGTTACACCATGACGGGTAGCATCCGCTGCTCATGGATTTCCCGACATTTGCTAGTGGGCGGACCGACATCCCCCCCCTCCCTCCCGACCCAGTTCAATCAAGCGTCCATGACCCCGTTTCCAGTAAAATCCGCCAGCCGACGCGGAGCCTGGAAATTATTGATATTTCTGCGGCCTCCGAGGGTATTCCGCCAGACAGACGGACAGAACGCTATCTTTCGCCGCTTCCTTCAGCCAAGATATCGCCGTGCGAATGTGGAATGATCGATCGCGCTCGCCCTCGTCACACCGCCAGCCCCCCCCCCTGGCGGTTTACTTCGTCGGGTCGGGACCGATCGGTCTCCGGCAGAGAACGAGTCTGCGCGCGGAAAGTTCGCCGGGGAGACCGAAAAAATGCGGAAGCTCTCTTTTTTTTTATGGATGAGCGATTTTCCCGGCAGTCTAATCAAGGCGGGAGAAGGGGACGGAAAATTTTAAGGAGGTGGGGTGCGGAAGGGTTGTCCGCCCATGTTTTTAATTTAGAAATGCATTCTGGGTGGCGTCTGAAGTAGGAAGACGAGATGACTCGGTGCTATCTCCGGCGAGAAGGGAGAGGGCCGGATGCGCTGGATCAGCTTAGAAACCAGAACTACTTTAGTCAGTAGTCAAAAAAAAAAAAAAAACACTTTACATCTCAAGATTTCTCGGAAATGCTTTCGTTTTGGCGGTGTATCGTGTGGGACCGTTTTTTCTCAGATGCCTCGATTATAGTACTTGACTGTGAAACATCCTCCATCTTGTCTCTCACATGACTGATAAGTACTGATCTTGGATTGTAGAGTTAGGCAAAGACTGTAAACAGTATTTAAGCTGCACTACAGAGGTTCAGGCCTCTTTAATGACTAAATGTAGGCAACAGTTTCTGTAAAGTAAGTAGATCATCCGTAATTTCTTTTCAGACTCTTGTTTGCACTCCTGTAAGATTCCTATGTATGCAGCCCCGTCATAGTATTTACCACAAAGTAAATTAAACGGAAAATTGGACCTGACAATAGCATCTTCTATCAAAAGCAATGCTGTTTTTTGTAAAAGAAGTATCATGTAAACCAAGAAATACTTCTTGAATAATTAAATTTTAATTTACGTAACTTCCACGCGATACCTGTTCCTTGCTGCTAATATCTGTGGTTCCATTAACAGTTATGTGGTAATAACCAAAAGTTGACTTTCAATTCAAAGTGGATATTTCGAAAAGTATCTTTTGCCAGGAGAACCAGCATCTCATTTTGGATACAATGGTGTGCATATGACTTTGAACGCTGCAGGAACATATGAAGATTGTTGTCATCCTCTGCAGAGAGTTTTAGTAGTTTGTAATAATTTGATGTTTTTCCTGAGCTATCTTGTAAAGAAAGCCCTTGCTGTGCTAAAATCGCAGAGATGAGACTCTTTCCGCAAGGACATTTCGGAATTCTTCTGATTCTGAGATCCTGTTTTCTTGAGATAATCTAAACAAGGCGCTTGCGAGATCGAAGGGTTTTTTAACAGCCTAATATATGTTTCAGATTTTCCGTGTGATGCAAGCTAAATGAAGTCATCCAATTATTGGAAAATGTTAGAAATTGCATGCCGCATGCTTTAAAGAAGTGGAAGAAAAACTCTTTCTCTACTATTACAAGAAATTTAAAAAAAAAAACACCATTACAGCTGGAATTTGCACCTTTTCCCATGAGTTACTTGAAAGAGGCGGGGAAGACAGCACACAGCCCGCCATGTTGTCACTCTTCTATGGTTTATCCTTAAAGCCCTTTGCAATATACTTTAATACACTCTGTTTGACTTGTTTCAGCTGAATTTTCATTCTGATTTTTAGACTATTTTAGGCTTTTCAAGAGTCAAGTCTTTGGTCGGGTGACGTTTCGCCCCCTGATCATGCGCATGTCCACCGACCTCTCATTGGAAACCGGATTACGTAAATTGGTTTGATGCGTGAGGTTAGTGATAACTGTAAAGTTGGAGGGATGACAACGAGGAGCATGTTACACAAAACAGTAATAGTAACAGTTATAATTTATGGATGTATGATTCTTGTCTTTTTGTTGAAATAAGATTTCATTGTGCGCACAGCCCTGTGACATTTCCTAATTTGTGGTCACCTACTACAGAGAATGGGGCAAGGCACTTAAGTAGTATATTGACTTTGGTTAAATAAGATACCGGTTAGGGAGGAAGGGCGAGATACCTTACACCTGTGTGTTCCTCTTAACCGAAGTCCAGTGTACCTGTAAACTTTCGAGTACTAAAAGACTGCAGTTTATTTGGACGAGATCATAACGTAACCGATAGATATTAGTGTGTGAATAGACCTTTAAATGTCGTAGCATAGTATGCTGTATATAGACATGATCATAATGATGGCGATAGTTAGCTGTAAGATTTGTCTCTCTGTAGTCAATAGCTATCTGACAGGAATGCAAATCTCAAGAATGTGACATTAAGATACAGGACCAGATTACTTATGAGCTTCGCCAAGGCGCAAATCAGGAATTGGGAGAAGAAACCAAACTTAGAAAGTTTCTCTCACCGTTTAGCTTATTTCAAATTGCACAAATTACTTTTAGGCTCAAGGTTCAATAACAGCTCATGGGCTTCCTCGACTCGTAAACTTACAGCATCGGCGGAAGGCCGAGAAATTAGGCCAGCCTGACGATCTGTCTGCAAAGCGAAGAGGTTTCCGTTAAACTGATGTACTGCTGATACACAACAAGATCCCATTACATATACCAACCACGCCTTTCTTCTTTTTCTTTCCGTTTTCACAAAATTTCTATTTCATTAACAGTATAATGAAGACGTTCGTTTATCGGAGATGCGGTTTGAGAATCGCCCTCACTGATCTAAAACATCGCGTAGACCAGTTTTTGAACTCCGGCACCTACACGCAACATGTTTTCTGATCAGAATACGGATTATTCCAAAATAACCCAACGACTGTTCTTTTCTCTTATTTATGAAGTATCTAGAATATAATAAATGACGTTTTTGAGCATCAAAATAAAGCTCGAAATTCTATTTGAATAAGTCAAACGTTCAAACTCTGTGTCCTAATAAAACATAAGAACAGACTAAGCACGGCTCCCTAACTTAGGGGACGAATACTGCTCGCCTATAAGCCAGCTCCCTAACTTGGGGGACGAATACTGCTCGCCTATAAGCCAGCTCCCTAACTTGGGGGACGAATACTGCTCGCCTATAAGCCAGCTCCCTAACTTGGGGGACGAATACTGCTCGCCTATAAGCCAGCTCCCTAACTTGGGGGACGAATACTGCTCGCCTATAAGCCATTATGGCCTCTTGCGACCTCGCAATCACTATACACTATTATTTACTCTCAAGTTTAAAGAGCTGTCGGTGAGTTTCACTCGTTGTAAAATTTAAAAAAAAAATTAACAAGCTGAGTAAAATAGTTACAGTTAAGCATTTTTGTAAAAATGGTCAAAATCAACATAACTTCATATCTGCACATTCCTTTATGGCCTCACAGACCCAGTTTATGGTAGTCCAGTTCGTGCAGCTGTCAAGAAATTCAAAGTACCTTGTGGTTCCCTTCACTTTAGAATTTTAAACAAAACTAACAAGAATTTTATGAACACCGGCTGAGGGTTCATCCAAGCATTTGATAAAACTGGAAAAATCAGGATGTACAGATGGTTCACTTTAAAAAAAAAAACTATTCTGCTGTTTTATTACATTAATTTTTATGGTTTTTAAAGTAACTTCGGGATTTTTCATACTATTTTCTCACGTTTTAATAGATCTATTGTCTATTTTGTGCTTAGTCAAATACAATTAGTGTTTGATTGTAAAAGTATAACTTTAGAATTATAAAGCATTGTAATTCCAGACCTTATGAGAGTTAAAAAAAGCGTTACTAACTTATTATTTTAAGTAGGTACTGGCAGGACATTTTTAGAATATTAAACTATAGCATAATATGTAACCACCACAAGAAATTACACGAGGATGCGAAGTCCCAGAAACAAATTATGGACAAGGCAAAATATAGAAATAATGACATACACATATCGCGATAAAATTTCATTTTGACATAGCAGAATGTCAAACGAAGAATGATCTGAGACTACAACTTAAAAAAAGAATTCATTAAATAAATGCGACATAAAAGACTTCAAACATTTATCTCAGCAAACTAAAAAGCTTATTCTGCTACAAATGTTTTTCTTTCACTAAGTGTAGTTTTTAATATTACTGTATTTTTTTTTTTTTGTGTTTCATAACAGAAAACGCCCTTTCACAAATGTGAGGGCTTCCGAATTTTGGAACATATCCTTAAAGCAAAGTTCTTAAAGTTGAGGGAGAAGATTTCTCGAAGCAAATTTCCAAAAGTTCTCGTGTATATTTCATTCTTTTTAGAACTAAAGTAAGAATCAATCTAAAGTTTATACAAATTTAGCTGAAGATTTGGGGCTTCTCATCTGTCACTTTTATCGGATCGTTGAACGAATATGAGATCTGGAACCATCAACATTCACCAATCTGACACTGGCATCTACCAAGGCATCAGATGTTATATCAGAGAGAGAGTGCAAAAGTCACCATAATCAATCACAGTTAAAAATCTGAAGCATGACGGAAAGTGTGACGTTATTTTTATTTTTTAAAAATGCATTGATCAATTCCACCTTTTTTGAAAAATGCTTCAGAAGAGCCAATAAATAAGAACAGATATGTTATTATCTTTACTCTGCCGTCGGAGATTGAGTGTGTTGGAGAGAGTATTTACACATTTTTGGGGAAACCGATGAGTAGAAATGTCGTCTTTCTCAGCTGTTCTTGAAACCAACCAGTGCTGCTCATATTCTCTTATTTAAAAAATTAGATTTTCGTTCTTTAAAAAAAAAAAAAAGACACCTTTTTGCATTCAGTGTTGTACTTCCGAATTCCTCGATAAATGTCACGGATTTTCTGTGTCTCTGAACTTGTTTTCTCCTCGAATGATATTGACCAGTTTGGTAACACCAGACAGACAGCACGCCACTCGTTTTTGCCTGTTTTCTGCGAAGAGCTGCCTGGTGTAAAATGCATTTTAAAGTGAGACATCCAACTCTTTTCTTTCAGCAGCACTTTTAAAGATTGTAATTGCTTTTACGCCATCAGCCACTATGCATGATCACCTTTGAGATCTATCATTATTTATTCACAATATTCACTCTTTTTGTGCTATTTTCAAGGGAACTTACCTCAAGCAATTCTTCATGAGAACCCCTCTTGTTAATTATTTGAACGAAAATTTGTTGACTGGCAGTACATAATTCTTCTGGGTAATTGCTGTACTTTGCCTTATGTTATAGTGTCGACATGTTAGATTCCTTTGACATAGCCATTGTTTGGAAACGCACAAGGGATTGTCAACGTTGATTAGATACTGTATACAAAAAACCGCCTCCCATCTTACTTTGGCATCCTCTCTTCTCTACACCAACTTTTCGTTTCTTAAAATTCGTTGCATTTTGTGTTTAACTTTCACGCTTAAGAACGTACAGTAAAAGTATGGGATACGTGGTGGTTATTCGTAAGGTAAACTGCCTGCATATGTAGAAATCAGGTCAACCCTCGTAGATCACCTCATACCGGAAGTAACATCTTGGCGTTCTTTGTCTTCCAGCTATTACAGTACTGACTGACGCCTACTGAACAAATAGAGAAAGCTACGAGCTTTCGACCATGGGTTGACTTAAGGCATATACCAGATCAGCAATTAACGCTGGGTTAAGAAAGAAAAGAATTTCAACATTAAATTTAGCGAAAATTGCACTTAATGTAAGGAAGCGGAGGAAAGAAAATACAAGAAGAAGTCGTGACAGGTAAAACCCGCTATCAGAGTACGGGAAAACCAGAGATCAGCTAGAAATGAAAATCGGACCAGTTGGACTGTTCAAGTGACGACAGACATATCACCGTCTAAACGAGATAAGTCGATAATATGGTTGAAAGTCGGTGTTATGGGAGTGTGCGCTAGGAGTGATGTCAGCCCCATATTAAGAGAACTGGGTGGCTGATCGCTGAAAGGAACTCAGTGACCTCCTTCCGGCAAAGTAGAAGCTAATCCCCTAAGTAAATTTATGGTAGACGGTAAGAATCTTCTTCAGCAGCAAGTCGACATTTTGGGAAGAATTCAAACGTAGCTCTGTCGCACCGGTAATAGATAAGACAGAATGAACTGGCAGCATTCTTGGGGGAGTTAGAAGAGCTGTAGGGAATCCTGTAAAGTTCCAAGATCGTCTTAGTCTCACCGTGCAGTTGAAACACGATAGGTAGGTGAGATATATACACACACCAGCTAGCATGTACGTGTGATGAGCGAGCTCGGATCTCTTTTCAGCCCATCGAGCAGACAACGTACACCCAGTGCTAAATCTAACAGCGCCACGAGGCGTTATAAAGATGTACGGAAATAAAAAACGGGCGGTGCAGAGTTCTCATAACGGAAATAATAGACTGACTGCCTGTTTAGAACAATCAATATAGAAACTGAAACTGACTTTTAAAAAACGGGTTTAAAATTATTATAGTTTGTGAGTTGTCGAATGATAAGCTATTCAAAAATAACTAAAGATCAAGAGATACAAGGTCGATGTCATAAAGTTGTGAGGTACCATAAGGAAAAAAAATTTGGAATGAGCAGAAGAAATACATTTTAAGTAGACTTTAAAGTTGGAAAATCTAAGATATTAATAAATAATGCCGTCGCAGCGGGTCAATTGAGACATCTCTCAAAAACAAACATTATTTACTTATTGAAACAGAAAGTGCATAATCTGACCCTTTTTAAAAGTGAAAAATTCCTGTTCAGAAATTCATTTAGTACCTTGAGTGGAAGCGTTTAGCACGAATGACAGCTTGACACTGACCTCCCATGCTTTTTTATGAGTCTTTGAAAGATGACCTAGACCACATTGTAGCATTTCTTTACAAAGGTGTCACCAAGTTCCTTTAAGATTCGTCGTAGCGCAGAAGGTCTTGCCACGGCAGCCCGAGCATATTCCAAATGTGTTTGATTGGATTAAAGTTTGAAGAATGCGCTGGCCACTCCATACGGACGATTGTCTCCTGCTCCAGGACTGGTCCACTATCCGTTTGGCCACGACGTTGATGGGCGTTATCATCTATGAGAATGAAGTTATTTCCGATAGCTCCAGCACATGGTCTTTCGTAAACATCAAGAATCTCATCCCTGCACCTTATAGTGACGTTCTGGAAAACATAAAGGTCGGTTTTTTCATCCTACCCAATCTCTCCCCATACCATGAATGTCCTTCCTCCATAGCCCTCACGTTCGGCACCTTTGGAAACTTGAAACTTTTCTCCTGGTATTTGCTCCACTCCGGCACATCGGCTTAAAAAGTCCACTCGCGACTTGACGATGAGTTGTTCCAGTCTTCAGCGGCAAGTCCCGTGGCCAGAGAATGTTCCTGGCACCGTTGTGTCATTTCTGTATCAACTAGCATTTAAAACCATGGGATTTTACATTCACACGTCTTTCAGACCTTTACTTATTAGAGGAATTTCGGTCACACTGTAGTCCTAAAGATGAGGACCGAAAATACACTAAAACTCTACTTTCATTAATTCATTTATGATTTGTTAATAATCACTTGATCTTTAGCAAATTTTGAATAGTATAGCCGACTGACTCTGACTATTAAAGCGCAGAATTTCCGGTTTTCATTAATTTTCATGTTTTTTGGCAGCTCGACAAAGATCCGCAGTTTAAATATTTCACCTTCAAAGTGGCGCCTGACATCTGGCCGCACAAAACGCTAACACGGAATTTATCTCCAGAAATTCTGGTGCAAACTGCGACCATTGTCAACGAAAACAAATTCTTACGAAAAAATTAAAGGTGTAGAAAAAAGTAAAAGACCTGTCGCCAGGCTTCTTCACTGGCGAGGAAAATCTCGGAAGTGGCAAGTACCCGCTATTAACTCACTTATGAAATGCACGTGATAATTTTAAATATAAATCTTATTTCATGTCTTAACTTTTAAAAAGTTTTTATTAAAGTTAATTTTCATTTGAAATGTAATACATAGTGAACTGCCGTATTAGTTGGGACACTCTTAAATGACGTATCCAATCGAAATTTGCATATATCAGGTGTGTGGTTTGGAATAAATTGGACGTCTGGGTAGGAAGATAACTGGTTCAGTGACTGCCATTTTCAATCCGGACGCTGACAATTATTCTCTGTTGTATGATTGATGTTTCTTCTCATCATTTCTTCGAGATTCCAAAATGCGCTTTTTGGTCTCTTTAACTTTCATTTAATCTGTCAAATATCTGTCATCCTACGTCACCCAGATACCAAGGTATTACCTACCCTATTTTACCTGTTCTGGCAGACTATTTTAAAGAAAGGCATTACAAACTTTGATTTTGGTTTCTTTGCATTTATTGGCGCACCATTATATTCCTTTCGTGTAACGTCCACCTGAGCCAGCAACTTTTATCTACAGTAACGAAGATATCATCTGCATATCCTATGCTTGTAACGTTAACGCACTTAGAACCGTTACAACCATCACTGCAGGCCGTTCCCGAACTAAATCTGGTACTATCCATAACTGGCAGAGTACCATTGGTGCATGCAGAATGTATTCTTTTCCCACCTGTATGTCTGGTGCATCTATTGGTGGTTCAGAGGCCGCTCCTCCGCCTGCCTATACAACATGTAAACGGCTCACAGAGCCTACCTGTAACCACATGCAGGGAACCCTAAAATGGATATATCTGAAGCCTACAAGACCGAAATATCTTACATGTCAACCGCTAGCAAGAAACTGGCTTCACTTTACGTCCCAAGCCTCGTTTTGTGTTTCACTTTAAAATAGCAACAACAAGCCGACATATTTTTATGCTGCGTTACCGCAAATTGGTAGGCATTCTACCTGTAAAGCTCCGTTTTTTAAATGGTTTGCAATATGAAATTACAGTTAGTAGTGCTGCTAGCTACAGGATTAGAGGCTATTTTAGTTTCCTCCGCCAGCCAGTAATAAAATCCCGCAAATTTTGACAATGAATAAAATTCGTTTTCATCAGTCAGAAATTTACCCTACCTTACCGCCATTTTGTCCAGTGACCCTTGACATTCAATAAACCGCAACGAATCAGTTCTACAAGTAAAGGCTTCACAAAAAAACGTACAGTCGGGTAGAGGACCTGTGCGAATAAGGATCCGCTCTGAGGATGACATCAAGAATTATCCACGAAACGTAGATTTAGAACGTAGGCCCAAGGTAAAGGGAAATTTATATATATATATTTGAAATATCTTCAGTTAGCGCCTGGCAAACAGTACAGAAGCCGTTCCTAAAAGAAATTGTCGTGTTCCTGTCTGAAATTATTTTACAAATCTGCATTTGCCCGTAACGCCGGGTGGACGCCAAACGACTGGCTGTACCTTCGAGATTAGTCTTGAGAAAGATGAGATGAAGCCACACACGCAACCTCTCACCTCGGGCTAGCAGAGCCTATGTATCCTGATCTCTTCGGAAGTTCAAATACTAGCCTTCACTTTCTGTGTCACTCAGGGTCCTGGGCGAACATTAGTATCATTTTGCGTATATTAGTTGTTGTTTGTTTGTTTTTTTTACGGCGGGAAAGCGTAATAACGAAATTACTGCGGGGGAGTTCTTATTGTCTGAATCGACAGTTTCCATGGTGAACCGGCGAGTGGAGCGCAGAACGTGCTGCGGCGGTCAGGTTAGCCTCGGCGCGCTTCCGGATGATTGTGCGCCGCGATGTAGGTCGGTGTGTCCGATAACACCGCTCCCCTAACGGGCTCTCCCACGAGTAGGTTTTCAACTATCCCGACTTACGACAACAAAGGACACCCGCGCTGTGTGCCAGCGCGGTCTTCCCACTCTCTCCGCCCTTCCTCAACCCTGACCTCTGTAACTGACCTCGGAGGAATCGGCTGAGACTCACACAAAAAAAAACAACAACAAGGAAAGAGGAAGTTGCCCGCACGCGCGTTTTTTTTTTTTTTTTTTTTTTTTTGAAAAAAAAAGAAGCCATAACTCAAGTGTTTACTTCTCGTTGGTAGGAAGCCCAAGACAACTCGCGGATCTCGCCGGAAGAACAGCCGCCTGGCAGCGACTCGGGTTTCTGGTCACCCACACGCGCACTTATAAACAATGGAGGCGTCAAAACGAGACAGACGCGAGCCTAAACCGAATCGCTTGTCTCATCGGGCAGCGGATCACTCCCGGAAAAGAAAAAAAAAAAACCCTACGCTATTAAAAAATAGTGCCGCAGGGTTAGAGCAAACAAAGCCGGGTAGCTTCTCACCAGCGCCTGTATCTTACAAACAGCGCGATGTATGGTCCCGGTATAGTCTTGTTGGCGGTTGTAGTTAGTCTCCGTAGAACCCACAGAAAGGGAGGGAGGGGCCCCCGCCCCGTGTTCTACGATGACGCAACGTGCCCTTTAAAATAGTTAAGTTGTTTTCTTCTTTTTTTAAAAAAAAAACACTTTTTCACCGCAATTCCAGACAGCAGCAGCAGCAGCAGCACCTCCTCTCCCCCCCCCCGCGCGCCTTGTAGGGTTAGGGTTAGGGTTTTAGGGGTCTGGCTATTGCTGGGCTGGTCTACTCGACTGTCGGGTGAGACAAAACGCGGCATGTCTCCATCTGGGCGGCGCTGTGACGAGAAGGAGAGGAAACTGTCGCCCCTGCCAACATCTCTGGCCACAACCCTGACGTCTACAGAGAGACGAGGGGCTGCAGTCCGAGCCCTGACTGGGAGTCGGCCGGCCGGACATTCATTGTACTACTGTTGCAAATAAAATAATTAGAACAGTGTTTTTAACTACAACCTTTATTATTATTATTATTATTATTATTATTATTATTATTATTATTATTATTATTATTATTATTATTATTATTATCAGTTTAGCAGATTTCGGAAAAGGAACAAAAGATACATTAAGGAATAAAAATTTATTCCGGATGCTGTCGCCCCTTCAGCTTAGCCACCCACATCAAGATTGAGCATCCATAAGGAGCGTGATTATTACTCTACGGACATCTAAATATTTACCTTTCTTCTGTTTTCCAGAACAGTAGCCGGGGGCTTAAACATCCACCCTTTCAGCTGTTGTTTGACCCAGGAGCCGCTCCGCCGTCGTGGTGACAGGTGAGGGGTCGGCGGACGACGAGATAACACAGTGCTGCTGTCAGGGTCTTTTACTGATTTTCTTCGTGTGTCGAAGTTCGTCTTTGGGATTTTTTGTTGATGTTGTTGATGTTGTTGCTGAAAGGAGAAATATTAATGTGCAGGTAAGTACCGTAATTAGGAATTAAACTCATTCCTTGCCCGCGGCTGTGCAACTAACAGGAAATTAATTTGGATGAGCTGCAACTGTTATCAATTAGTCACAAGCCGTTCGCCTCCTGGTTGGGTTGTGTACAAGATCTGTCTCACGGCTGTTTTCGGCTGACCCTATGGCACACTAAGCGAACCGGTTCCTGTGTTTTCTACGCTGATATAACAAGGCGCTGGCTGTATCCCTGAGGAGCGATGCTGTATCTCCTACCTGTCAGTACCCCGGGGACAATAATAAGCAGTGATCAATATTGGATCATACCTTACGGAATGAATTATTAAGAGAGATTTGTTTCCAACAAGAGGACTACCTTATGTTGGTAAGCTACCCACAGGTAAGAAGAACGTCCGGTCGCTTTCACGCACAGGTGATTCGCCGAGTCGATGAGACGTTTTAGTGTATAATAGCGGTATCAGGGCCTGCTGTGACCCCATGGAAGAAGACCGCGCCGAGAGCGGTAATTATGAGCGGTGCATCAAAGGATACAAATCACTCGCACTACCTACATCACTTGACAATGTTTCTCCGGGTGCAACGTCAGCCTTTTAATTTCGTTTCATCCGAAACAAAGGCTGACGATGGTTTTTCTTTTGTTTTCTTCTTCTCAACTTTATTCCATCTGGATGAAAGCGGAAAGTTATTGGGGATATGTTGCCCATAGAAACTAAAAGGTTAACTCAGGCACATCTCACCGCCTTATTAGTAGAGCCTTCGGCGATTTCCCCCTGTCATCAGCGTTAGTAGAATCTGGCCGAGAAGAGAGTTTAAATATCACCCCCAAAAGGGGATATCTAATCGGGTAGATGGCGCGGCGGGCTAAAGAGTTAGCCTAAAGCACCTACTGCAGGTTGTCGTCCTCCTCAGGACTGCGCTTTCCTGATGGCAACAGAGAAAGATTATCGAAACGTAGGTTCCCCTAATTAGTTCCACTGTGAAGGTTTTAGAAAATGCCCGGACTAACCATCCGCTCAGATTTATATTCCCTCGGCCTGGCTCACACGTACTTATTTTTTCATGGATTTCGAGGGATTTAGAAAGTGTTCTCAAGAACTTGGCGGTAGAGGTTCAATAGTTATCGACACGAGGGCGGTACGGCAACTTACAAACTGATGGACTGCTAAGGATGAGGGCTCTGATTGGCGTAGCTTCCTGGCATGGTTTCCTCTAGTATATCAGCACTGGCTCTGTTTTTTTCCCGCGTCACTCTTCTCACGGGGCACACCAACGTGGCGGTACACCGTAAATCTGGCCGTCCGTCTCTGTCCACGTTATAAGCCGTGGTTTCCACGCGAAAAACGAAGCTTCAGATCCGCGCAGGGACTTCGATTTCCATGCGTAGGAATCTCCAAGGAGACAGCGACAGAGTGGTGTCGGTGATGGTTGAAAAATCTCGAGACCGAACCTATACTCGGTGAACCTCAGCCGCCAGATTTTTGCTTTCTTTGTTTCCCAGAGTGCACGCGGAAGGTCGCATTCTGTGATCAGACACAGAAAATGAGACATGATCCCCGAGTAGCCAGCCAGCCACGGGTCATGAAGCAGCTCAGAGATCGGTCCAGTTGTCCGACTGCTGACAGACGCTCCGACCGAGTCAAACGTCGTAGAATCGTCATTATCTGCTCGACAGAATCGAGAGCTATCCTCATCAGCCATCAGATGGCTAGACCAGAGACCGGCCTGTAACGACTAAGGATAAAGTGAAACTACCTGTTAGGAAAAAATGTCCACGTTTTAATTCGTGTTCTTGAAAAATAAAAAAAAATAAAAATAAGATTAAGTACGGATAGTTTTTTAATTAAGCAAACAAATGTAAATGAATAAATCTGAAATCCATGCTTTGGATTTCCGGGGTTTTTTTAAAAAAAAAAGAAGACTAATTAATGTATTCTCTCTGCATCTCTCTCTCCCTCTCTCCATCTCTCTGCATCTCTCTCTCTCTCTCTCCCTCCATCTCTCTCTCTCTCTCTCTCTTTCTTTGTATAGCAATTAAAATTTGCATGCACTATTGATATCTTGTCGGTTAATTGAAACACTCGTCTAAAATATCAGTATATCAGTAGTATCTAAGTGTATAAATCATACAGATCCATTTCATCTTGACAGCGAGTTTCTGCTCCGTCCGAAGATCCGGCCCATCAGCTGGACATGCGTCCGTTGTTTCCATTATGCTGACCTAACATCTATAGTTTTAGATGGTTACTCGATCCTTCTGACTGCCCAGACATCTCGCCGTTGGACAGGCTCTATTTAATGGCTTGTTGCAGAAAAAAAAAAGAAGAGAAAAATCTATATCTTTTTTTTTTTTTAGGTTTCTGTATTAAAAATCTGTTAATAATATATTCTAAAATCATAATATAGGTTAGTTAGTGTGGATCTAATTAGTACTTGTACACAAAATCGAATTCCTCCGCGAAAGCTACGCGTAGAATAAAGGGAGACAACCTGTTATTTTTACGGTGTTTGTGGGTGTCGGCATAAAGTTATGGAGCCTCAAATACTTGCTACTTTCTGCACAAGGAAAAAGCCTTCGTAAATACAGCGGCACAAACCTGGAACAGCTTTTCCACACAGGCAAGTTTCAAAATTTTAAACTAAGAAGAAAAAAAAAAACAAAACACGAAATACATTATCTGAGGTTGAGAGAAAGTACCATTGCAGAGTCCAGTACAAGGACACATTTCCTTTCTCACGTGCCAGTGTTGCAGTTTCATAACATTACGGTTATTTATGATCTTAGGACAAAAATCACTGGCGCTCGTGCTCGGATCTCACAAAGCGGGTGTTAAAAACCACAAACCGACAGTTTTTTTTTTGTTGTATTTTTAAAAGTTTCAGCTGCGTCAGGGTCAATCATTGAAGAAATAGGGTGCAAATCAATGGCTGGTAAACTGTATTACGTCAAATCAGATTTCATCGCCTTGTAGTTTCGGTTAGGTTGGCGTCATGCTTCGGTCTTGGCAGGACGGGAGACATCAAATCTTCTTCTTCTTCTCTCTCTCTCTCGCTCTCACACACACGCAAATTAGTAAAGTGAAGGAAACAATTAAAATAAAATAATGATCAGTCAGAGTAAAATTTAAATAAGAATATTATTATTACTATTTTTTTTTTTTTAAATTCTAACAGTTCAGACAATTCTCGACCATTTTATATAAGAAGAAAGATCCGTGACATTAGCGAGCCATTTTCTCTTAGATGGATGTCTGCTAGTTTTAGATGAACCCGCCCTCCCGTTCCTCTACAATGCTGCATTAAAAAAAAATATATATATATTCGCAAATTCCCCGTCCAAGCGCCGCCCGGACTCAAGATCGCTGGTCGAACAGCTAATATGCCCGCACAACAATAACAATGTCCATCCGAGAAGTGGTTCTGACTCGCACACCTGAGGCGCGGGGGGGTACCTTCTTGATTTCCCTAGTTAAACATGGCGTGTAAGCACACATGCAGGCTTTGACAGGTGACCGAGCCGCCAGAAAGGAATTTGGTGTAAGTGGACACTGCCGTGAGAAAGTGTACAATAGATAAGAAACTGAGGACCATAAAATACATAGTAAAACAAAACCCTAACCAGTGTAACTAAGAAGATGGTTTTAGCTTTAAAAGTAACATTAAAGGGAAATAAATCTTCTCCGCTTGTTTCTTGGTCTCTTAACAATGCTATTTGCAGCTATTCGTGCTTCGCCACAGCTTACAAGCAGTCACTCTACTTATAATTAACTTGTTCAAACTTTATAAAATATTTGTAGCTTTGTAATCTTCAATTATTTAACATTTATTTACTGTCGTAGGCCATGTCCGAACAGCTTAACGTCATTTTAGTTGTTTGTTTTTTTTAAATTGGTTTTTACGGCACAAATTTATCTCCCTTTATTCCCATTATCACTTTCAATCTCGTTTTTATTCCCGATTTAAAAGGTTGGGCGTCTTATTCATAAAGATCTACCCACCAATCATCGATTTATTCATGCAAGCATTTCTGCTTAAGCCCTTTGAGGTCCCAGTTTCTTCAGCTATCTCGTTAGTTTGTTAGTGAATTAAGTACCTTCTAACGATGTGCTAAATTAATTAACACCTCCAGGATAGCCAGGAATTATGGTAATTTATGCAAAGCACAGGTGCCAGTTTTAGGTAAAAGACTGCAATGAAACGAAGAAAGTTCAAAATTCCCGGAAATTGTATGCGGAGCGAAAACGGCTTATTTTTTTGTTGTTTGTTAGCTGTCGTCGAAGTGAAACCTACTAACCTGGCTGTTTTTAGTGTCAGGTGTAGACCGTCTGCGACGGTTGTTCGAAAGTACGGAGAGATGGGGGTCAGTGATGTCAGAAAAACGACAGGTGCCCCCCCCCATTCAGCCCGTTTAGCAGTTCTGATTTGAACACAAGATCGAACCGCGCAGCGGAAAGCAGTGAGGAGTGCCCCGCTGGGGTCGAGCGGCTCGACGTGCATTCACCAAACCTACATCTCCTGACCGCTCGGAATATAGTTTTCTTCAAGAGCCCTAAAACCTGCCCCGACTTCTTTAGCGTACCCCCGACCCTGCTCCTGCAGAACGACTGCCCTGCTCTGCTTCCCGTACACGTTAGATTCCGTGGAGACCGCGGTCTCAAGAGCTCGACCCTCATCTGGTCATCACTCGTACTATTCACATAAGGAAAGACCAAAAAAAACTCTTCGAGGTTACGTTCTGATTTCGTTGTTCTCAACGTAAATACTCCAGTAGATCCTTATTCCTATTTAAGGACTGGATTCCATTCCCCCGTAGATGTCACTTAGTACTCATTGTCAGTCCTGAGCGGCTGCCGACATCAGCAACACCGAAAACTCCGCAGGGCAGCGGATCCGTCGGGTGGTGGGAGGGACGACATTTTGCCTGATGGCGGCCGGACGTAACAACTACTAGTCGATGAATCCGAGGTTTTTCATGATTTAAACCGCCATTACCCGAACAATGTACGTTCTGCTAGTTCTCTTGAAGTAAAGCTGTTATTATCTACTTCTAATTTCTGTTTTCGTCACAATTTTCGGATTTTTGTTTATGTATTTTCTTTTGAAAATAAACGCCGATTGTCCGAGATAATCGGGTATTCTTGTTTCTGGGCATCTTTCCATTTTTATCCGCCATACTTTTATTTTGATTATTTGAAATTTAAGGTTGTGAGCTACTAAGTTTTCTGCTAGAAATGTATGAGTGTGGCGTGGGTCTAATATTCAGATATCTTTGCATCAAGGATATGTTGGTGAACTTTTGTCCCAGCCACTCCTCTGTATATAAATCGGCCATTTCTTTTCTTGCCTTATCCTCCTCCCGGTCAGATGTGGTTCTGAATCTAGGACAGAAAGATCAACAGTAAATAATAGCAGGCAGTTATTTCTGTCAAACTTCTCGGAGTTTAATGAACTTAATACGAAAACAATTTAAAAGACCAAATTTACTGGGAAAACAGACAGATAAAATATTAATGAGCTAATTATGGAAACAGTTAGTTAGTCTCATCCCGTTAAAGGTATTCCGCTAAGTTGAGATGACGTCATTACTGACTTTAATGAATAATGATGAGGGTTAGGGTGGACGGTCGGTCCGGCCGCTGTAATCCCAAACGAGGCTGGAGCATCCATCGTAACCCCCTCGATTTTTACACGGTATTTACCTGTACACTATAGAAATTATCATAGAGCATCAGGCGTAATTTTCAAAGCTACTATTACATTTGAACGCTGCCGTAAGTCGATCTTTACAAACTCTTTCCAACCGGTTAATTATTTTTTTTTAAATTAACCTTCGTACTGTGAGGAGATCGTTAAATTAGAATTTGGGGGGGGTGGTGGGCTGGCTGGCCGGCTCTCGGGTATTTCTGCACCGGTCCTGATTATGTAACATCTCCACTTACCGGTGCTGCTATTTACGGCAATTTCGGGCTGGGAGAAATTCCTCGTCACGCAAGTTATTGTATGGGGTCTCCTATTGTTGACCTTTGGCCCCGAACGCCACAAAAACGAACTTGGCAACTGATTGGTGCATGTGTGTATATATCTATATATATATCCCGCACAATGGAGATCATAAAGAGTAACAAGAAAGGAGCGAAACTTTGTCATCAGCCAAAACAGCTAAGAGAAATAACAGGATTTGGCGGAAGAGCAGTAAGAGAGCTGGTCTTCAATGCTGTACCAGTCTCAGTACCAAGTTGGAGTTTGAGAATACAAAAACCCGCTAACCACATAACCATGCACCCGAAGCAGCTGAAGTCGGCTCTGCTAAATTTCGCGATACAGCGCGGAAAAAGTCAACATCATCCTTAGACAAACCGGCTCAGATCCTCGCACAGTCAGTTGCTGACGTGAATGGTGATATGCAGGTGATGCTCCCCGACTTAGAAAATATGAAGCGCAGTCTAAGGTACCATCGACGAATTACTCCCGAATCACAACACCTACAAGATTTGACCTTCCCAGCTGAGCTTACCTAAACCACCGGTCCCAGCCCAGAACCGTTCATAATTTTTAACATCGGACCTGAAACCCACGACAGAATCATTGCTTTTGTAACCGCAGATGGTCTTCGTCACCTCAGCAGTTCAGCTCTTCATGGAAAGGAATTTTTCCATGGCCCCGAAATTGCTCCAGCAGGTTATGTGATGAGGGTTCCATTCCATGATGACTATTTGGCGTATGTTTATGCACTTCTAGAGAAAAAAATCCGCGCTACATATAAGAGTGCAGCAGGCTGATGTAGATAAGTATGAAGAAATTAACTGAAACATTCGAGTTGAGGCTGTTGATACAGACTTTGAAGATGCTGTGTCACGTGTCGAGAACATTCAGAGCAGAGGTCGCTTCTGTCGTATGACACGAAGGACTTGGCGTTACGACGCACTACAATGAAGGTGCTGATTTCCGTCTGGTCTGTGGAAAGACGGATGGATTACGTTTCTTCTTGTCGCTGATGTTCATTTTGGTATGCAGCACCTTAAAGACATCTGTCCAGACGAAGCATCCGAATTCTTGGGACAGAACTACGCGGTTGGCACTTACCGCCGACGACTAGCACCTGGTCAGATGACCTGGCACCCGAGTACCCTCCTACTTCCCGGAATATCCACCATACCCCACTTAATGACAATGCACGTGATGGCTGGAATAATAAGTTCTCGAACCTTATAGGCCCCCAACATCTTTCTGTGCGGAAGGCGGTCCAGGGGTTTAAAAGACCAAGCAGTAGTACACACTGCTGTTCAGCAGGCGCCAGCCGATGTTCCTCCTTCACAATAAGAAGGCGGCTCGTCTCCAGAATCTGTGCGACCTTTGGTCAGGAGATGACACACCGGCTGAAGATGTCAGGGTTAGGGTTAGGGTTATTAAAGTCAGTAATGACGTCATCTCAGATTAACGGAATACCTTTAACAGGATGAGACTAATTAACTGTTTTCATAATTAGCTCACTGATATTTTACCTGTCTGTTTGCCCAGTAAATTTAGCCTTTCTAATTATTCTCATGTTAGGTTCATTAAACTCCAAGAACTTTGATAGAAATAAATGCCTCCTATAGTTTATTGTTTCTTTCTTTGCGACCACGAAGTCGTACATCTAAACGGCCATGGCAGGTATACGTCGTCACCTTGGTAACGGTCGCCTCCGAACTGTTTTAAAATCGCAGCGCGGTTCTTATCCTTTCGTCTAATTTCTCCGATAAGCGACGCCAAAGCTGATTAGAGCGAGCTCGCCTGTTTGGAAACCAGTTCCACGAGCAATGACAACTACGATAGAAGTAAAACATCAGAAAAACAAAACTAGTGAGAGTTTGTCTCGGGTATGAAAGTTTCGAAACTCAGTTATTCCGTGTAGCGAATTTAGATGACACGTGCATATTGCCATGAGTCAGGGGAACGGAAAAAAAAAACAGTTAAGGAGAAAAGTAACAATGGCTACTTTGTTTTGGTAGTTTTAGTTTATGCTCCTTTATTTAGAAAAAAACAACCACCAACAAGGTTTGTTTGTTTTTTCTGTTGTTCCCGTGGAAAATGCGAATCGTTGTTATGCAAGATCGAGAAAGTTGAAAGAATTTATACGATAACCTGTCGTGAATGATATAAGCACTGAAAAATACTGTGTTGCTTTTAAAGAGGAAGAAGAATTCGTGGAGATGCAGCAAGCTCCGGTTATCTAAGGTTTCTCTGATCGGTTTAGCCTCCAGTCCTTGACAACAGGCTATGGCAGGCCACTCAACAGGAAGTAATCGTTGAGGCTGATGAAAGCATCGAAGTCCAAATGAAATATTAGCCAAGCCAGCAGACTTATTTTCAACAGGGATAACTGAACATAGACATATCTACTTGTAACAGAAACTCCACAAGTATGCCAGTAATTGTAGGAATGGGAGGAATGCAGGTAAATAGATGTGTGGAGTCGAAAGTGGGGCGTGGCAGATGAGTTTTAAGTGATATAACCCGCATCGGGTGACAGTTTTAGTGTCCGTTGTCCGTTCGCCTCCTGGCTGGGAAGGTTCCGTGAACATTCTTGTCCTATCCTTAAACATCGTCGCAGACAGTCATCTCGCCGGAGGCTGGCGACGAACTGCTAGGGCAAAAAACCCTCTTCCCTGCTTTTTCTAATCGGCTGGCGATGTTCTGTGAATCAGAATACACTCCAACTTAACTTTAAAAAAAATAAAAAATCACTGCAGCATTAATCATTATTTCTATTCGCGATGCAAAATCTAAAAATAATTTTATTTCTTGAGCTAAAGATGTTTTATATATATATATATATATATATATATATATATATGTTTAAGCTGCTGGAGACTGTAAGTACACTTCTCCACTAGCAGAGAAGAGATCCGCCAGCATCCTCGGAAGAAGACGTACAGGTGTTTTTCGAGTTTATCTGGAAATATTTTGCTTTGTACGTTTTATACTATTTACTATTATTATTATTATTATTATTAGTATATTATTATTATATTATTATTATTACTTATTATTATTATTATTATTATTATTATTATTATTATTATTATTATATTATTATATTATTATTATTTCCCTTTAATCTTGGCTCGCCGCCGCCGCAGCCAAACATTTCTCCCCGTAAGCCGTTTTGGCGGGAATCCTGCCTCTACCCATTAATGAACAAACAGACCGCAGTGCACAAAAGTATCGCAGACCCGTTGAAATTCTTCCAAATTCCTGTCTTGGAATCCGAAGAGTCTCGCGCGAAAGCCGTCTGTCAGACGTTGCGCAGTCGGAATTATCTGCATCACGTAAAGAAAGTTCACAGGTGGGCAGAGAAAGCGGAGCAAATTATATATATATGGGAATTTTGATCTCTTCTAATTAAATTACATAACCGTAGAAGTGACTGGCACCTACTTTCTGACCTTCCTCCCACCTCTTCCAGAATTAAAGCGGTCATCACTCTGGTCTTTATGGCTCGGCCTGGAGGTTTGCTTAAAGTAAGAAACACGCCATTATCTGTCTGAGATAAAATGGCTCTTTAATGAACGCCGGATACCTGAGTTCAGGCCATGCAGAAAGAAACAGAAGTCGTTTTTATCCAGACCTAGAAGTAGAAAAAAAAAAAACAAAAAAAAAAAAAAACAAAAAAAAAAAAACACAACAAATGCCCAGAGTTGGTCGCTGGAGAAAGAATCCGGCTCAGACGTACGTTTCTGGATTTCCTCACCCGTTTCTTGATATTGATAACCGATTCTCCCAGCACTAGCCCTGCCCAACTTTCCGTACCATTTCTACTGTGCACGCCACCCATCTCTCTTCTCGCCCTGTACTCCATTCCGCTCAATTCGTATCAGTGAAACTAACAGCGGTGGGATACAGTCCATCACGAGGATGACGTGAGTAGCCGGAACCCGTGGATTCTGGTGATGTGGCGTCTTCGAATTTTCCCACTGTTTGAACAACTGAAGTAGTAAAAACCTATGCTCATTGGAACCCATTCTAACTTTAGGTGGGACAAACACGGCACCATTATGTGCGTCATTAAATGTAGAACTACATCAAGCCATATGAGAATTTTCTTAGTCTATATTAGTTGGCACCGGCCGGATATTATAGAACGATGTCCCTAATTCAAGGCCAACAGTTCGAGTTAAAATGGCGGCCTTCAGCGCCCACAAGCGCCTTGTAACGGCTATCGCCCAAGTTTCATGAAATGCACTAATTGTGTAAACCTAATTTGCCGTCTATCACTGGCTACTTAACAGGTGTTGGCTCGCGGTTAATGACAGGTGTTTTTACACCTGTTGCGGACTGGGAGTGTGACAAGCACATAAATTTGAAAAGTGTATAAAATATGGCTTCGTTCCTCGACACTGGGGACTTTCCGCCATTTTATCAGAAACAGTATACGCATTTCACGGACGATCGTCTGCTGCTCCGGATACTGGTCAGTCACGATGTTGACGAGAATGAACTTATCCCCAAAATATTACTAGCGTATGCCCTCGCGAAGACATCGAGAACCATATATCTGTAGCTTAAACTTGTCGCGGAGCACGCGAAAGGTAGACTTGCTATGGCGGCTAGTCACTCCACACATCGTCAGTGAGCTTTTATAGCGGTCGTGTTCGGCACCATCGCTATCTCGAAATCTCTCTGCTAGCCTTCTCCACACTCTGGCATTTTCTATAAGTAAAGTCCATACCAACTCTGCGCTATACCCTGAAAAAATGCCAGGGGGGTTTGCCTATTCTTTTTCGGTCTCCCCTACATGTCTGACAAGCCAGTCGCGCTGAGCCCTGTTGCTGTCTAATGTTAATAGCGTCGGACACGGGTTATTCTTGGCCACGTGTCTTTAACTGGAAGTCGACTACGTACAGTCTGCGGTTTCTTCTCTTGCAAGATTGAATAGCGACCCTGGCGATGCTTTCGTTGTTGACTTTGATCGGTCTCTCCGCGATCTCGTCAATCAGCACCGCCATACGTTTGATGCCAGTGACCCTTGCTCTTTTACCAAAGTCACCTGCCGCATGACGTTCATCAGCTCTCGCCTCCACCAATCTTTCTCGCAAGTCCGTGGTCTCCATCGCCGCCGTGCCATTCTATACCAACCAGCATGACCAATTTGACGACGAGGCACTTCCCAAATGCCAAAACGGCAGCTCGCTGCTCATTTACCTTTACGTGAAAATCAGGGGAGCGGTCTATATGAAGATGCATCTCAAGCCTTGACGCTTTGGAGAAAATTCGTTCTCGATGTGGGCGAGAGTCTCAGAGGGTGAGTTAAGGTTACGTACCAAAAGTAAATTGTACTAGTTTTAGATGTCATACTCGTAGTTTATCGATAATCATTTGATCTTTCAGTAGTATAGATATAAAAAAAACACACAGACGATTCCAGGTACGCAGAGCAGGTAGGTAGGGATATAAATTCGCTAAAACCTAACACTGACGAAAACGAAGTTTGAAGTTATTGATACAATGGCGAGTGATGCAAAGACGACGCTCATCCTTCCAGCAGTAAAATAATAATAATAATAATAATAATAATAATAATAATAATAATAATAATAATAATATTTAAAAAATGAATCGTGACACATCTCGAGAAACGACACTAGTTCCAAATCTCTAACGATGAGACCCGTGAAAACTGCCAATATGCGTGACGATATGTGTCCCATTTTCCAGGCTCCTTGGCCATGCGTTGTCCAATCTTCCGAGATAATGGCTGGACTGCATTATACAGTAACTGATGCTTTCTGAACCGCCGTAAAGCTGATGTCGAACCTGATGCTGCATGATAACGCCTACGTCCTCTGACCCTTTTTCATCATTGCGCCAGGAAACTTAAAACTAAAAAATAACAAAGATCTGCACTCTTTCGCTGCTTTAATTTTTGTATGCATAATTAAAAGACCACAGTTGCTGTAGCGCTATCAAAGCGGAAGTGACGTAGTTTAGAAGAAAATTTTAAAAAAATATATAGGGGATAATAACAAGTTAGGATTCGAATTATTCGCATTTTTGCCAGGAAAAATAAGAGTTTCGAAAAGCAGATGGAGTGGGGAATGTTTTCAACTAAACCATATTTCTGATATTTTCACGCGCACGGAAAATAATCAAATTAGCCATCAGTGGAACAGCCTCTGGCTAAACTGAAATGGGGTATTAAAATCCTTCACGTGGTTCGCTGGACACAGAGGACAGATGGACCATAACCGGTGCGGCGATTTATCGTGGCGCTGCCAAGCAACACCTTGTTGTTGTTTTTTATGCACTGTGAAGGAATAGTTCTAGAAATCAGAGACACCCCTGCATCGAGATACTTAGCTCAGTCCACTAAAGTACAGATTTCACCAAGGATGGTGGTTTCAGGTTAGTTCGTATGATGGGTACCACGTGATCGCCTCGAAAATCCGTCCGACTATACACCAGTGCCGGCCGCGTGAGCCCGACAGTCTCATGGCAGTGTTTATCATGTTTAGTTGTCAAGAAAGGTTTCCTAGTTGGTCAGTGAATGTGTGTGTGTGTGTGTCTGTCCAGGCGTGTAAGAAGGCCACGTTATTACTATGATCTCGCGTCATTCTATAATATATTGTAAACTTCCCCTTTTTAGCTTAGTGTAAAGATTAACGCAAACTCGTGTTCACCTGTTCAAGTTTAAACGTACTCAATTTTAGTTCAATAACCAAAGTATGGTAACTGTTTCCCTTAGTTACTAAGTATAAACATGCAATTTTAAAAGATTTACTTCTTTATTACTCTATACCAGGGGTACAGCCCGCGGGCCAGATCCGGACCGCGAACGTTGGCGAGCGGCTCGATTGCGTCAGTCCTACTGCGGTAATAGTTCGAGGTCCGGTTCCTGTCGTGTATTGTCCGTGTTTCCATCAGGGTGGCGGAGCGACAGGAAGTTGTCGGGGGCCGGTGATACAAGTGGGAGTTACTGCAGGGGTCTTGTGACACAACCCGGACTTCCTGCCGTGAGGGACCAGCCTGCGCTGGCGGATGGCTGGCTACAAACCTGAAGGTTTTGATAACAATACCCAGAACTTTGAGCGGTTAATTTTTAATTCATTTTAAATAAAGTGTTTGGGAGCCCGACTGATTTTGATAACAATAACCGTTCGATAAGATCATGCGTGATTATAATAAACAGCTTCCTCTGTATATACGAATGACGGGAAAGATCAAATTTGTGAACAGAAACAGTGTAGGGAAGTGATTTGCAAGGAATATTTCGGACTAATTACCCCTTGTCTACGTCCGCCGCGGAGTGATGCTCCCTCAGATTTGGTGGTCAAAAGGCATGCTATGGCGACCCGTTCACGCACTGAAGGTATATCACGCGAGTTCTCGACATCTCTTGCAACAACAGGATATCAGGCGAGACAGGCATTCACAGGTTCCACGATACTTGTTGAATAACTCGCGTTTCGAAATAAAATAGAAGAAGAAATTCCCATAGCAATGAATGCAAAACGCAGGAAGGTAGACGCCGAAAGACACGTGGACATTACTTCTTCATCGAGCACACTGGGAAACCATTTTGTCTCATTTGCCTAGAAAATGTTGCTGTGAAGAAGGTGGCAAAGAGCAGACGACATTACGGGACCCGCCATAGTGGAAATCTTAACAAGTTTACTGGGCAAGCGAGGAAAGATGGAGTTGAGCGACTGAAGGCTGATTTCGGAAAACAAACGTAATTTTTTGCCAAGATAAGCAGTGAAAATAAAGGAAGTATCCGTGCCGGCTACGAAGTCTCAAAACGTATTGCAGAAAAGATGAAGCCTTTTACAGATGGAGAGTTTGTTAAAGAATGTTTACTGGCAGTGGTGGATATTTTGTCTTGAAAAGAAATCTTTATTTGCATCTATCAGCCTGTCTGCAAGAACGATCACACGACGAGTTGAAGAAATGTCGGCAGATGTTAAAAGTTGTTTTAAGGGATGCTTACAACGACTTGCAATTTTTTTTCAATTGCGCTTCATGAGAACAGATTTGAGAGACACTGCTCAACTTGCAGTGTTTGTGCGAGGAGTACATTAAATTTTCAAATTTTTGAAGAGTTTATTTAATTAATTCCTACGAAGGACACGGTTACTGGAGGAGATATTTTGAAGCTTTGTTGAAAATGATGTCAGAAATGGAACTTGATGTGTCGAAGCTAATTGGCACCACAACTGATGGGACACCAGCAATGGTGGGACAGAAAAAAGGCATCATCACATTGCTGCAAGGACAAATGGAAAACCTTGGAATAACACAGAAACTGGTTAAAATTCATTGCATTATCCATCAAGCGGCATTATGTGCCCAGTCTTTGAAATTAAAGAATGTTATGGACATCGTTGTGAAGTCAGTAAATCTGATTCTATCTCGTGGATTGAATCATGGCCAGTTTCAGCAATTTTTGTTGGATACGGAGGCAGAATATGGGGATTTGGCTTATTTCTGCAATGTACGCTGGCTTAGCCGAGGGTCAATGCTGGAAAGAGTATTTGAATTGCATGAAGAGGTGGAAATATTCCTTGAAAGCAAAAATGAAGATGCTGCATATTTTCGTGATCCTGATTGGCTTGCAACCTTGGCATTTCTTGTGGACATTACATCTCATTTAAATAACTTAAATTTACAACTTCAAGGAAAAAATCAGCTGATACATGAGATGCATGGTCATATTGCGGCCTTTGAAAGAAAACTGCAATTGTTGGAATATCAGCTTCAAAAAGGAAACTGCGCATATTTTCCTACTTTTCAAGAAAGTAAAGCACAAGATCCATGCATTTTTGTGAATATGGTCCATGAATTAAGAAAAGAGTTTTCATCTCGTTTTGCTGATTTTCGTTTTCATGCAAATGAGTTCAAGCTGTTTGCTACTCCACTTGATGTGGAAGTGGACACTGCATCAGAAATTTATCAAATGGAATTAATTGAAATTCAGTGTGACGACGTATTGAGATCGAAATTTCATTCTGAAGATGTGTCATTGATTTACTGCTATAGAAAATGTATTCATCCTAGTGGGAAGAATCCTAATTTAGTTATCCATGCAAAAAAGATGGCATCATTGTTTGGCAGCATTTATCTGTGTGAGCAATTATTTTCAAAAATGAAGCACACCAAGAACCATTTGAGAACAAGACTGACTGATGCCCATTTGGATAATGTCTTGCTATTGGCATCAACAAGTCTGACACCCAATATTGAGGAGCTTTCAAGCAACAAACAGCATCAAGTTTCACATTGATTCATCGACTCTTTGCATTAAAATTACGTAAGCTTTTATTATTATACTTAATTTACCACCATTCAATGCATCAAGTTTATACTTTTTATGCTTTAAAGATTCTTTGTGTCTTTTTAATAGATTCAAAAGATTCCTTGAATGAAATAAATTGCGACTAAACTGGGTTCTTTGATTACTAATTGGCACCCTTGGTTAAGCAAAAATGATTTTCTAGCAATCGTTATTCTTTGATTTCATGCAAAATATAACGAGATGTATTTAAATGGATAATTCCCATATTTTAAGTTTATTTATGACATTTATCAGGCCCACCGTCCACTCATTAATACGCTATCCGGCCCGCAGAGGCAAAAGGGTTGCCAACAGACAGTGAAGCGAAAAAAGCCATTTGTGAATATTAAAGCGAAAAAAAAAGAGTCTCTACCTGTTCCAGGTGTTTTATTTATTCTACTTATTTCTATTCTACACAAACCCAATAAAAAGCTATAAACGATCAATCAAGTCCATGCATTCTCCAGAAAGGTGATCAGAATGACGTCACTCTGTCTGTTACCAGAATACCTTTATATAAAGGCACAGGGCGGCACTAATGGTAACTTAATTTGAACAATCTGAAATATGTTGGCACCTTACAGTAGGCAAATGCAGGCCATAATTTACGAATTCGGAATAATGTCTCGGAGTAGTAAAAACCGAGTATTTAAAGTAGCGTTTTTTTTACTGTACCTGCAATGAAAGTAAATGATTTTCCTTTCATCAGATCAGGTTGGTCGTTTATCTTTGCCAAAAATCAAATTATACTTGTCATCGATGTAACTTGTGGTTTAATGGGATTTTTTGTTGTTCTTGTTTATTTTTACGAACACAAATCTTTTTTCCAGCGGGAGGTTGGGGGGGGGGAGAGAAAATAAAAATACTTATGGCATCTGATCGCTACTGACTTTCTGGGAACTATCTGTGGAATGTCAAATCAAATAGCAGTCGAATGACTTGGGTCGAGATAAGCAAGCGGGTTCATTCGTTCGCCAGCCGGCCGGACTCTAAGCAGCAGATGGCTGTCGGTTATTTTTCAGGTTTCGCCTGCTCATCCGGACAGAAAGCGAGAAAGATATATTTCTGAATACACTTTACCTGTCCGTCTGTCCCCCTCCTCTAATGTTTGTTTATCTAACCTTCGATTAAGTGCAGAACATAAAGAGGAGAAGCCGCGCTAGCTCTTTGGCCAGGTGAAATAAGATCACTCAACCATCTCTGCAGAGTTTTTGGAAAAGCTAGCGCAGGCAGAGATGCCGGAGACTGGCACTAAAAGAAAATCGTGGGGATTTCTGAGAACCCGAATAGAGCTCTAGAAACCAGTCTGGAGTCAACTCGCATACGGCTATTTCGTGTCTGTTCGTTATTCATACACGTGGCTGGCTATGTTAGCCCCCTAGCGTTATGAATTGAATTTACTGATGACGAAATCAGATCACATGACCAGACGGATGGCCTAGCGCTGGTGTGACGTCTATTAATACGAACGTGCGCCGGTTGGAGAGAAGATCAGTCGACGCTAAAATATCAAGCAGCGTTTTATGGTAACTCGCTACTTGTTGCAGCTGAATCATCTTTCTATTTGTTTTGTTTGTTTGTTTTTTTTAATATAGTCGGTGGCATGGCTACCAATAGCTCTCATACTATTGCATCTCCGATGGATGTCTTAAATGGAAATTCTACTTGTAATTTATTTATGTGAATAATTACTTAAATGCTACGAGTCGAACTTGGCTAATTCGAATGTCCTTTTTGTTTTATTGCTAACCATCTTTCAGTAGAGCAACAACAGTGTCACTGCAGGTAGCCCCCTGCAGGAGCCGGATAAGTTAGAAGGTCTCAAACCCCTCTCTCTCTCTCGATACCCGTTCAAGCGTGTAATACTACTGCCAAACAACAAACAAACCCGGTGCAAAATGGGTAATCGGGTACCAAGGAAAAGACTTAAAAGCGATGCAAGCTGGAACCGAACATGGAGCAGTCTAAAAAGAAAACTATTTGATTGCGTTGTTGATTTAGGGTAGGAGATGAGGAAACTCGGCTTATTCATCTTTCAGTAGTCAGGCTCGCAGGGCACAAACACGTGTTTCCGGAGTGGATTTTAAACTTAAAGCCCGTAATAAGGCCACCCAAGCGCCTTTTCCTGATGCTTCTGATATCGGTGGAAGGTGTACAACAAATAGTGGATAATTAGTTCGGTCAGCCATTTCTTCTCGCCTCATCGGTGCTAACTAAACCACTAGATATATCAAAGAAACTTCTCTTTTCCGATTCCGTAGTGAGTTTAACATTATTCACGTAAGTTCTTTAACATTATCAAGTCAGTTGATATCATGCGGCCCTAAAGCTAAAAAAAAGGGGGGGAAGACGTTATGTCCGCTAAGGGTACAGTAAACTCCCTCGTTTGCGGCGTGGTAGAAAATATATTGTTTAACTATTATAGAACAAAAAACAGATTATATTATAAAGTCTGGTGCTTAAAACTTTATATTAAGCTTTCTTTATTGTTCACGCTGCCATGAGAGTAAAGTGGCGACGATCGAGGAAAGGGTTAGCGTGGACCCAAAGTCGATCATTGCGGTAAAACGGATATTTAGGGGATATTTACAACAAGAACCTACCATCCGACAATTTCTTTACGGGCTGGATGAAGACATTTAAAAAACTGGTTCAGTTAATTGGTAGTAAACATTCTGGTAGACCAGGCACCAGTAGCCAGTAGAATCGGCGTAAGCGGCTTCCCTTTTAACTGACAGGGATATTTCTGTATCCCAAAATGTATTATCTTGAATGATGCAGTAGACGAAAGTATTTATATAGATCAGATCAGGCTACTTGTCATTTGCCCACCAAAAAAAGCTTGTTTTTTTTTTTGAGGATTAAACTCTGATTGCGAAAGAGGAAAATCTCCGAAACGTAGACGTTGACTGGTTATTGCTAATAATAAGGTGATCCGTGAGAAATGCCCCAACTGATTCATTACTTCCTGTAAGTAACACATTGGTCTTCACACACACACACACACACACACACACACACACACACACACGCACACACACACGCACACACGCACGCACACACACACACGCACACACACACACACACACACACACACGCACACACACACGCACACACACACGGCGCACACACACACACGCACACACACACGCACACGCACACACACACACGCACGCACACACGCACACACACACGCACTCACACACACACACGCACACACACGCACGCACACACGAACACACACGCACGCACACACACACACGCACTCACACGCACGCACACACACACTGCACGCACACGCTCAGATGATGACAAAGGGAGGGAGAGAGATTTATTACCTAATATGAAGTTGTTTCTCTTGAATTTAAAACAGTGCGTAAAACTTTCAGAACGAATCTAATCAGTATTCGTGACATCACCATTTATAAAGATATTTTTACTGAATGTAACACCTTAGTAATAGCCTTAGCTGTGTGTGTGTGTGTGTTGTGTGTGTGTGTGTGTGTTTATAATACAGGTTCCATAACTTGCGTCTAAGACAAAGTTCTGTTTGCACCCCGTGTGGTCGGGTGACTGACCGGGTGCTGCATTGCCCAGAAAGAGCCAACTTGCCGGCTCTTTCTCTCTCCACAAAGTTTTACATGTTGAAAAATAAGCGTTAACAATTAATTTGTCGAGCCAATCAATATAAGGAAGCAAAGAAATGTAATGAGTACTGTCGTAAAAAATTAATGCATTTTTTAAACACACAAAAAAAAAACATTTTGGCTGGAACTGGGCCATTCACAGCGCCCCCCTCTCTCTCTCTCTCTCATCTCCATCTCTCTCATCCTCTCTCCTCTCTCTCTCTCTCCCTCTCTCTCTCTCTCTCTCTCTCTCTCTCTCTCTCTCTCTCTCCTCTCTCTTTCGTCTCTCTCTCAAACTCTCTCTCTCTCTCTCGCTCTCTCTCTCTCTCTCTTCTTTCTCTCTCTCTTTGGATGTAGATAAATTAAATTCATTATCGCAACAAAAAAAAATCTGTTGTAATAAAAATGTAGTAATTATGTACCAACGGTTTAGAATAAATGTCAGAAGAGGACAAAGAACCCCGGGAGGTTATTAATAGAAATATCAATGGTAAGTATAATCAGGTCGCACATTGGTGATAATGGAGTACTGTAGTACCAAAGCTATCCGTTATTTGGCGATTTTGTTGTTGTTGCTGATTCAGATATATTTGTCTGTTTTCATTTATTCTTTTGTTTTTATTAACTGCGGACTTCTAACACGGACCGCGTGAGTCTCCAGATTTTACAAGATATCTGATAGCCTGGTATGTTGTTCTGTTGAGAAACGATTCTTGCGCTGGTAACATGCGAGTCATTCTGTCCAGTTTCTCTCATTTTATGAACACAAAGAATACCTGTTATCACACCTGTCTGTTCATTCATCTACTCTACAACCTTCTACCTACAAACAGTGAACAATACTCAGCATTTACACCAAAATCTGTACGTAGTGGCAGTTGGTTCTTTGTTTGAAAAGTTGCATTAAATTACGGGATCACTGCAGCATCTCGTTGGTGAGAAAGTCCGTTACACGAGGATGACGCTGTGCGTAACCACTTCCGAGAGATACTGAAGTCGAAACGACGCCCTCGCTGTGTCATTGCACCTTTGGCGTCTGTGCTAGAAATTCAGCTCTTGTTGTTGTTTTTTTTTAAGAATTGATCTTGCCGCTGATATCATAAACTGGTCTGGTAGTGGTCAGGCGCATCGGTTAGAACGTTCTAGCGCCAGAATGCTTTTAACCGAACCGACACCAGGCAAACACGTGTTGCTGACTACAGGTGTCACGTGATGTGAGTAGAGCGCCGATCCGTAGCATCAAAGTCAAAACCGAAATACGTCGGTAGAGGGAGTGGCGCGGTGCTCCCTCAGAAACCTCGAAGCCGGCGGCACGTGGGCGTTGAGGAACTAGTCTCACATTGGAAATCCGAACAGACCCTGAACCCAGGTGTCTTCAAGGTAAGTTATGCGCGGAATGTTACACCGAAGTTAAACACTATTATACAAATGGACAGACTCCAGAACTTTTGCATACCATTTAAGTATTATACATTTTTTTTTCTTTGTGTGCGCGGAGAAACCAAAACCAAGCCCGATAGGAGTCGGCATCTAATTAGAAGATCCAGGTCTGGCATTTAACAAAGCCTAAGTCAAGCGCTTCCAAGATCCCCGCCAATCCACGTTCGGTACATTTTTCTTGACATCGGTGTAACTCTGACTTTTTAACATAATGGGTCATGATTGAATAAATCTATAAATGCATAGCGTAGAAACGTAAAAATGTATTCCAAAAAGATATTAAAAATGAGGAATTAATAAATTAGTTTTTCCAAATGAAAAGCCGTAGAATTTTAATTAACTTCTAATTTTTCCCATATAATATACATTTTAAACAGAAGAGAGTAGAATTTGAATTTAGCAAAAAGAGCAGAAGTAAACTGTGATTACATAATAATAATAATAATAATAAAATAATAATAATAAAATAATAATAATAATAAATAATAGTAATAATAGTAATAATAGTAATAATAATAATAATAATAATAATAATAATAAGATAATAATAATAATAATAATAATAATAATAATAATAATAATAATAATAATAATAATAATAATAATAATAATAATAATAATAATAATAATAATAATAATAATAATAATAATAATAATAATAATACTAATAATAATAATAAGAATCCTAATAATATAATATAATAATAAGAATAATAATAATAATAATAATACTAATATAATAATCCTAACCCCTAATGCATATACTACTAATAATAATAATAATCCCCCCCTGCTACTCAAAAGATTCGCAGTTCTAGACAGCAAGTACTTGATTGTATACTATTCAAAATGGCGAGTATTCTACCCGAATGTTGATGGCAAATCTTTAAAAAAGTTGTGAAAACAGTCGAACAGCATTGTAACTGTCTCCATTAGCACCGGTTATTGCAAATATTTGTCCGAAACCTACCTATAATGCAGATTTTTTGCGTATGATTTGTTGATGACGCATTTGGCGCGTTCTTTTCTGACTTCGTGGGCTGACTGAATCAACAACATCCTGTTCTCGATGTTACCATGGAGACCGAAATAGATGGCCAACTTTCTTTTCTGGACAGTCAATGTCTCGCGGATGAATCAAGTCAACCTAACTACGAGAAATCTACTTTTACAGGTTTATTAATGGCATAAACGTTTTTTGTTAGAGATAGTTTACAATTAAAGTAAACAAACAAAAAAAAATTGATGTTACGTAGCTTTAAAGGTTTGTTATAAACAGGTTAGATTAACGCTGTATCACCCCTGACAAATCGCCTGTGGTTTATCAGGCTCAGGTCAGAACTGTTCCCACTCTTCGAGGGGGATGAAGTTCCGCCTCATTCGCCCACACGGCCTCTACTGGACGCATCGATTCTTGCCAGGTTTTCTGCTGGGTCTAAAAAGAAATAATAAAAGACTCATTCAATCTACCTTCAAAAGCTTTATCTTCTCCTACTGCTATTTTTCAAATTTTGTATAACCTACTATGAACATCCGAGTACAATACCCGTCAATTCCAGCATCTTCTGCTGCCTGGTTATTGCGAATCATGCAGTTTTACGTTGAACAGACACGCGTGAAGCTCACAGCTGTTTTCCTCCAGTCGTGACTTACCTGTAGGCTTCGTGTACTTAATCAGCTTAGACCCGAGTCGGTGCTGGTGGGCAGCTTGTACGGGCGATAATGAAGAATCGGTGCCGGCTAGAAAACGTCTTCCTTAAAAGTATGAGCCGGTGTTCTTCATCATCCGCGGATAGAAAAAATTTTTAAAAAGGGGCAACTTTATTATTATTTTTTTTATTTGGCAGATATCGGGCCACCTGCGTCTGAGCGTCCCAACGGCGGCTTGTCTGGCGCCCGCCACTGCGAGTAGAACCTGAAGGGAAGGGGCGACCCTGGCTAGTTGCCGGGCTCCTCTCAGGACACATAAAAAAGGATCAACTCGAAAAGGAAAAGAACGAAACAGGATACTGTTTGTATTGTTTCTTTCTGTAAAGCATTCTATTTAGTCTGTGGGCGTATCATAAGTTCATAAAAACGGATTTCCGTGCCGTGTTACAAGAGAACCCGCCGTAAGATGTTTAGTTACACTTTTTGGCAATCATTTAGAAATACCTGCAGATTTTGCTTCGCGTTCCTCCTTTCTTAGGTTACCAGCTGCGGCGAGGTGCGGGAATATTTGTCGGCAGGTGTGCGCCTTTCTTTGAAATAATTCCTGGTTCTCAAAAACTGTGACAAAACTCGTTATCGCTATTCTGACGCGAAGTCCGTTTCTTATGTTTACGGTTCGAAGTTTGCGTCTCTGGGAATTGTCCGACGAATCAACGCGAACCCGCATCCGGTCTAATTCCTCGGCACTAGGACCACGTGTCCCGGAAGCGAAAACGCGCCTCGCCATTCGCCTAGCGGCAAACTTACTTTTAGATATAACAATGGCGCCGCAGTCCTGCTAAACGCTCAAGACTCGCTCGTACCATTGTCTCTCGTAGAGAGTTCCGTCTTTCTTAATTCAGCGGGACGATGGTTAGTTACCTCGCGGGTTCATGAAATCTATGGAAAAAACAACAGCTAGGATTATTAAATGGAAAGGAGAGTCTCGCTTGCTGAACTACCGTTGTTTCCACCTGTTTATAGCTACAAGCTGGGGTTTCCTCACTAGAAAAATGTCGGACAGAAGATCTTACGTACTATTGGGGTCGCACACGGCCGGATGTTCACTTAGGCTTGGTCCTTTTTTGGGTAATGGAAGAGCGAGATCTTCACCTTACTCTACAGACGGACGCAATCTCCCGGAAGCTCAGTGTCGACCGTTTTAAAGTTATGCGAAATCAAGACGAAAAGTAAGCTGGCTGGGCCCTTAATTTTCCTACTTGAGTCATTCCATGCAATTTTGCATCGTTTTCTGTTATAGACCAAAATGGTGCTCCAACTTTGGCTCTTTTTTTATCTAAAAAGAAAAAAAATGTATGTGCGTGGATTTTGAGGGACTTAATTACAAGTTTTCACCTAGGGACCGACCAACTTTCACCTAATTAAGCTCGGATACTCGTTTTCAACCAGCTTCTCAACATGTCCAAATCTTTCATTCCTGTTTTGCAGATAGACAACACAGAACAGATGCTCACCTGGCCTGACTCCCTGACAACTACTTTCAAACCGTTTTCGGGGTACCCATATGTGAGGATCACATCAGTATAATGTTGTTCTTTTAAAATTCCGCCTCCAGAACCGAATCATATTTTAGCCACTTGTCCTTGCAATCAAATCGATGTTTACCAATCACCTGTCTTCGCTCTTTGATCGTACACCTGCGATGGATAAGCACCAGAAACGATGAAAGGCAATTCCAGATGTTTGCGAGCAAAGCGATATGATTGAGATTTCCATTTATAATTTTATCTTTTACCTGAACACAAGCACCGAGCTACACCTGGTTACCTGTTTTCTTTTCCTGCATCCCAAGTACCATTTGTTCTTCTCTCACCATCGCCTGTCCTTCAAACTCTACTTACCGAGTTTTCCAGACATAAATTTAGATCTATAGCAGCACAAAACAAGTACAGATATCAGATATCTCTCCTAAAACAATTAGCAAAGGTTACATAACATGCAATTCTCTGCATCAATTATTAGTTAATTATTTTCCTTCCCGCACCTCAAAGTGTCAGGGTTTTTTTCTCTCTAATGATCAATAGAAAAACAGTGCAAATCATATTTTTTGCAAAACGTTTAACCATTTAGCCTGACACAACAACAATAATAATAATAAATTTATTATTATTATTATTATTATTATTATTATTATTATGATTATTATTTATTATTAGTATTATTATTATTATTATTATTAATCATCATCATCATCATCATCATCATCATCATTATTATTATTATTATATTATTAATTATTATTATCATCATCATCATCATCATCATCATCATCATCATCATCATCATCATTATTATTATTATTATTATTATTATTATTATTATTATTATTATTATTATCATTATTATTATCATCATCAATCATCATCATCATCAGATCATCATTATTATTATTATTATTATTATTATTATTATTTATTATTATTATTATTATTATTATCCAGAAAGCCAACATTATGAAAAATTTCAGTAGCCGTGATTTTTGCTAACTGAATAATAATAAAATCGGAAAAATAGATCGCTTGGTTAGGCTGGATGGACGGGGTTTGTGAGTAAAAGGAGTCTTCGAGAAAAATATCTGGAAGCTAACAGGTCTAAAATAAATTCTGATGATCTTAGTAAACGACAAAAATGTATTTCGTAAACTAATAATATAAAAGTCTCAATGGCAAGAATTTTTTTTTTTTTGAAAAGAGGACACACAGAAAGCTCCAGTTGTTTGTAGTACCCCAATCTCCATTGCAAGGAACATTATCAGCGGGTCGGGCCCCTTCCGGCGCTGAGAAAGCCCATTTTCGTGGGTATCGGCTCTACAACCAACGGACGATGAAGTTCACTTTGAAAAGGACTCTTGACTCCGGCTTCCACAAAGAACCAGACGGTTCAATCCTGGAAGTGGCGCAGTATCAAGTATGCAGCAACAACTTTCCCGCTCTGTTTCGAAAACCGCCGGCCGAACGGCTTGGACACGGGCGCTGCGTGGCCCCTCCCCCGAGGGTCTGCTTGGGTGCCCGGCGTAGCCTCACCTGGTTTGTTACACCTCCACAGTACGTGGTGGTCATGAACCCGTGAGGTCAGGCGCGGTTGACCTGACCTCCGTTCGGCCCTAATCTGCTCAGCGGCGATCTAAGCTCAAAGCCCCTCCTCTCTCTTTTCGGAATCGGAGGAGAATCAAAGCGCCCTTTACGCGGGCCAACCGTAGGATATGTGTTGTTTTTTTTCCCGATGCGGAAGGCGCGACTATCACAAGGCGCAAAACCTATCTGGAACCAGGCGCGTGACGACGATTTCGGCAATATTTTAATGGCCGACCGCGCACGTGCCGAATGACGTGGCGGCGGAGCGTGGACGTCCACAGGGTAAATGACAGGGGGGGGGGAGGTAAAAATTGGCAAAATAATAAGCGCGGGGAATTGCCTAGCGATGAAAGCACACCACGAATTATTTACAATTTAATTTACTTTTTCGATGTTAGTATCTTCCTGTTCTGTTGTGCTGCCCCATCAGAGCTCACAATAACAGAAGAAACCACATCTCGAATCAGGTGACCACTTCGGCTTCCATATTTTCAATTTCATACACTTCTCTCTTATTTTTACAATTAGGTTTTTGAATTCTTCATGTCTGCGACATTTGTACAGGATGAAAGGCAAAAGAGACAGAAATTTTGTTTTTTTTTCTGCAGCAAACAATTGTCTAGTGCTGAAATGATTGAGTCCAAATATGGTGTAAACAATGTTTGACGAGAATATTCCTCCACGACTGATGAGCCACCAACATTAAATTTAAATGTCTGGGAACAGATAATTCAATATTAAACTTCTTTGACAAATGTTGAACATTAGTGAGAAGTTCGTTGAATTGATCTTTTCCTTTTCATTGGTGTTCACGAAACACATTTATAAACTCCTGATTGCAATCAATTGCTTTTATGGTATCAAGTTCAACAGCTCAGAGAGCTTGTGTTACAAACATTCTAGCATCGCCAAATAGCTAGAAAATTACAGTCAGACAGAAAAGCAAACATCATTGTGATTGAAGTAGATTCTAATTGGTGTCCCATCTTATCATTGTCATGTTTTACCTAAAACTGTAGTGTCCAGATGTTTAAATGATCAAAAATGTGTTCAAAGATGACGGAAAAATTTTAATACTTTTGTGTTTTGCAGTCCAACATGTTTCAGATAGTAGTAGTAGCACATTTTGGAAAAGACATTTCTTTGGATTCTCACGGAAATATTTAAGGATAGCTTTGATAATACCAACTGTATTGCACGTGCAAGGTACACAATTCAAGTCATTCACAACCAGATTAAGTTTATGGGCAGCACAATGGGAAAACAGCTTTTGGGTACTTACGTTTTATTATAGCTTGCATGCCCTTTTCCTTTCCTGCCATCATAGAGCACCCGTTATATCCTTGACCATGTAGCATTTCTAGATTTAAACCAAACCTTGTACACTGATCAATGATAGTATTGGAAATGAAAGTAGTATCCAGTTCGTATAGTCTCACAAATCCAAGAAATTTCTCTTGGATAATATATTGTGGTTGTTGTGTCGACAAAACGTACACCAAATGAGAATAGCTCCTTTCCAGATATGTCAGCACTTTCATCAGCAATTATTGAAAATCCAGTGGAAATGTTTGCAAGAAACTATTTCTTCCCTGATAGTTTCCTCACACACTGATTCAGTTCATTTTCTACACTGACTGATGTATAATAAGCATTAGCTGGAGCATTTTCCAAATGGTTCCGTAGTGTCTCATCTCCTGATTCAATACGAAAATTAAACAGGTTTGAACATTTCCAGTTTTGCTTCCTTTACCATTTAAAGTAATGTAATGTGTACACCAAAACAGGATGGTCGACAATATTGTATAATACTTTCCAGTTCTGTTCAACGTTCCACTTCAAAACACTATCCAGTTGGTACACAATGTTCATTTTTGTTTTTTTTTCCTGACAGCCAAACAGTCAGTTCCATCCGCCTGCGTATTTCTGCGCCATTTGGTAAAAATGACTCCTTGCAATTTCATGAAAGTCTTTATACCTTGTTAGAGATGCCGTCGTGAAGGTTTTGTGTTCCACGATGAATTGGCTATGGGAAAATTGCACAATATTTACAAATTGTTCTTTTTATGTCTGGGGAATAGCCAAGCCATGATGAATATTGATTTAGCCACACACACAACAAAAACTCTACGTCCCTTTTGATTCCTTTCTAGAATCATAATTCTCAAGAGATGAGTCACGTTTTGCAAATAGATGGTGTTTACAATTGTCCATTAGTTTTATAGACAAATTAACATGCAATCCAATATCATCAGGATGACCACATTTAACTACTGTTGTTTGGATCTGGACCAGAGATAGTGAAGCTTTGTTCGGAAGTTCTTGCCTTCTTTTTTGCTTCCCTCTCTGGTGTTTTTAATTTCTACTCTGCTAAAAACTTTCTGATATCCATTTTTGAAAATATTAAAAAAAAAAAAATATCTAAAACAAATACAAATGTGAACCATACTTTACTTGGCTGGGTCACTCGGCTACTGGGAGGAGATTTCTTTGCCAATTTTTATAGCCTAGTTGGATCTGAAAGTGGTTCCTAGAGCTCTTCATGCAGAGTCTATTTTAACATTCAAACTTTACTACCAAACCTAAATTTCGACTCATCCGACAGATTTATATTCTTCTAACCTGGTGTCGGCGCTTATAATATCTATTTTCAAATAAGTAGCAGCTAAGAAAAACCTTTCAATCGTTTTTTTCTGTGCGCTTTGTAATAAAGTTTCCAGTGGTTTTGAGAAAGTTATTGAAATTACGTCTGCAATTGAATATGATTAAGTACTGTATGCCTACAATTGATTTCAGATGTGTAACTACTGAAGGAATACCATCTATAGAGTTTTTTGGCCGAATATTTGGAATTAAAAATAAGGATGTCGTTATGAATTTTCAAGTTTTCGTGCTAGCGTTCAGTTTTATTATTATTATTATTATTATATTATTATTATTATTATTATTATTATTATTATTATTATTATTATTATTATTATTATTATTATTATTATTATTATTATTATTATTATTATTATTATTATTATATTATTTCATGCCTTAGATTCACGGTAAACTGTATACTAAAACTGATGGAATTGCTATCTTTTTTTTCTTTTTTGGTTCCGTTTGTGAAAATCTCCGTGTTTCTATTGAAGACAAACTCTTAAATTACGTTACGGTAGCTATACTGACGATAATTTTGATCCGAATTCATACAAGTAAAACTTGGAGGTCACTTTTTTTCTCTTAGAGCTTACAAGTGTTTGTTCTCTTTTGTTGGTATGGACAGGCGACTGCACTGTAGCTCCTCTAGAAATATGGCCGAACGGACTGTACATAAAGTACTTATACTACAAAATTCCAAAATCAAAGCAATCTAACTCCTTTCTTTTTGAAATTCTTCTCTCTCTCTGGTCTCTCTCCCCATCTCTCTCTCTCTCCTCCCTCCCCATCTCTCTCTGTCATGACGTCATCTCTCTCTCTCCTCTCTCTCTCTCCCCATCTCTCTCTGTCCATGACGTCAATCTCTCTCGTCTCTCTCCCCTCTCTCTCTGTCATGAACGTCATCTCTCTCTCTCTCCATATCTCTTTCAAAGAAATCCTTGGTTAAGCCTGTTGGCCTTTTTGTTCAATTCCTCAGGTATACTTTTGTTTTAAGATCCTCACCCCTGTGACACTCAGCTCGCAAGCTTTTGCTTGTAAAATTCGACATAAAACAGTTATCCTGTTTCAAGTCTGATATCTTTTATTTAGAAGCAGAATAAATATTTTTTATTAAATCCTCGACATCGGATTTATTTCAACAACCTGTATTAATGTACCATTTCCCACGCTAAAAAAAAAATTAGCAGAAACCTGACAACTTAACACTTGACCTTCACATGACAAATTTCCCCAGAGACAGATGATATACAGTATATAAGGTATTTTAAACAGCTCAGCAGTTGTTCGAAATCCAACCTCACGCTGTTATTAGAATATTATCAGACAAGCTAATAATACAATGTATATATTTTTAATTATTACTTAATACCGTTGTTAGATTATTAGTTTTGTTTATTTGCTAACTAAAAATTTAAGAATAACAGGGAATACTAATGAAAAACAAAAAGAGGCAACCGTTTGACCGCTGTTTGCTTGTTTCACGTGGCTTTCGAGTGAAATGTAAACAACTCGTGTAACTTATCAGATGTAAGTCTGGGAAGCTGGCATGCATAGGTTTTAGCATCTTTCCAATAGAATAAATTACATAGTAGTAAGCGATGTACGCTGAAAATCAAAGAGGCGATTCGAGAACAGAAATTATTCCGAAGCTATCTTCGTTTTGTGTTCTCAGTGTGAATGAAAAAAATGTCTTCCAGAAGGAAAAAATATGTTCCAGATACGATCACGGCGTCTTCCCGTTGACGTTTTAGACCCTTAAATGTACAAGCCGCAAACAAAAACAACAAGCAACTGAATATTATAGAACACGTGAGATGTTTTCGATTAAAGGGTAGGAAATTTTAGGGATTTTTACACTAAACACAAAACACAAACAACGAAATCTGATTTGAATGTCTCGATTTTAAGGTCTATTTCTGCAAAACATTTGAAATGTGTCCAGATTGGTAGGCTTACCGTTAGTTGTTGCTGTGTGCTAGTAAGGTGTGGAAAGATAATGCTTGGTATACGGTTATTTTACTTAATCCGCTCTTTTGGAAAGGAGCGAACAGCAATATTGGAAAGGCGAGGGTTAATTTGCGAGAACGGTAGCAAGTCCTACTGCCGGAGCTGTTCTTAGTACTCTCTGTTTTAAACAAACGTCCAACTCTGATCAAGGAATTCGTTTTTGCTGTTGTCAGTCAAACACCACGCATAGTTTTGTTAAAACTCAGCCTCGACCAACCACCAGTCTCCCGCCCCTCCCTTCCACACACAACCGTTCGCGTAGATCAGGTAGACACTTCTAGCGATTTCACCCGCTGAATGCAATGTGGGAATGTAAAACCCAAGGAATGCCAGGTATGCGAAGTGGAGAGGCTACGGCAGATCTTGAATACTTAGCGCCTTCAGATCCCGCCAGCTTACTCAGAGCTTGTCCTTTCACCACCGTCCCGTGTTCGCCGAAGAAGAACCCCCCCTTATAAAGTTAACCTTTTGTTTTTAGATTCCCGTTTACCGATCAGCTTGAATACTTCAAGCACGTGTCGTTACAGAAATAAGCTTCGGTCTGTGTCATATCTGCGCGCGCGTCTAAGGCGACAGGCGGCGACGACATCTGGCTTAATAGTAAGCCAGCAGTTCAAAACGAGGCTGACCCTATGGGCGGGACGACGACGTGCTCGCGATCGTCGAAGCAGCATTCCGTCCACGCACGCACAAAAGAATAGCAAGGAACCGGTTTCCAAAAATGCATGAACCAGCGAAACGTGTCTACTAGCTGTTAATCTGCGCCAGCATGTGCGAAGACTGTGCAGGAAGTAATTGGTTTTGTTGTGAGAATAAACTAAGGCCCGAGGTTGGCAGATCGATGATCTGGACGCGCGCGGGGCCTGTTTCACCGATCACTCGCTGATTTTCACAAGACCCCTTTTCACTGTAAAGGGGACACGCAACTGTATGTACACTACCGCCCCCCATAAAGAAAAAAAAATCCGACAACATGCAGAATGGGAGTCTCTCTCTCTCTCTCTCTCTCTCTCTCTCTCTCTCTCTCTCTCTCGTAGTATCCGGGAACTGTCGAGAGCTCATTGAGAACACTGGAGCATTCACTTTCTCGGGTCAAGGACGTATGTTCCATTCACCGAGTAAATTTCACGCCCAATGACTTGTTCGACGTACCTGCCCAAGATCAACCCCGCAATGTTGATTCCGAACTTTCCTGAGCATTAGATCTCAGCATCTGTTACGACAGCAGCTCCCCCCACGTGGAGATCCAGTAAACATAACTGTGTCTTCGGACAAAGACTGTGTACAGTTTGAAATGTCAGAGAGGGGTAAGCGACCGGTTTCAATAGCCAGTTTCTGCTTTTCCTTGCCCTTTTACAAAATGCCGCATCATCACATAACACTAGAAAAATAAAGAAATGTCGTTATTCAGTCTTTTATTCGTTTCCAAAATATCGGTACTTTGTTACACCAGGTAAATTGTCAGGCAGAAATGCAGTTTAGATCATACAACGGTTTTTAAAATGTCTTTTACCTTTCGTTAGTTGTCACTTTCCAGGAAATAAACAAATTAAGGAACTTGAAACCTCTGTATTATTTTCACTTAGAAAATCTGGCCATAACAGTTCCTTCTACATGCAGGTACGTACGGCGCGTGTAAAAGAAAAGAAAAATCACCAACAATCTCAAATATCTGACCCCATTTTTAAAGAATTACACACCCTACATTCCATACATTATGTTTCTTTGTTTTTAAAGAGTAGAAAGAGTACGTAAGTCGTGTCCTTGTTCCAATGGTTTCTCTTGTACTCCTGAGCACCAGAGTCATAGGGCGTAGTACGAATATCAAAGTTTATTTTCAAACTTCAGTCAAATAACCACAAAACTGGATAAGGAAGCTTCACAAGGAAGAGACCCCATTGTGCATGCTGTCCGATTTTTTTTCTCTCTTTTTTTTTGGTAGTGTACATACAGTTGCGTGCCCCCTTAATAGTAAAAAGGGGCTTGTGAAAATCAGCGAGTGATCGGTGAAACAGGCCCGCATCCAAATCAGCGATCTGGTAACCTCGGGCCTTAGTCCCTCTACTTGTTTATTCTCACAACAAAATTTTATTATTATTATTATTATTATTATTAATTATTATAAGCACAAAGGTTGAAAGTAACTTAAAACAAATCAGAAGCATCCGAGTCTCTTCAGGGTGAAATCTGTTACTGGTCACAACGTTTGCTCGATTGCTCAACCTGACTTATATCCCACTCTCCCACAACTGTCCATTTCCGGGTATTTGTTGGTGGACCAAGACTTTTGGCTTTTAGATGCCAAGTAAATGTTGTCGTTTCCATATCCTCAACACGCACGTGATCAAACCATTTCTAATCTCCGTTTCACTGTCTCATCTACTCTCACCACTTTGGTGCATTTGATTATTTCCTCATTTTAATATATGGCCGTCTGATCCTTCATGATTCTTCCCAGACATTGGAATTAAAATGTACTCAACATCTGCATGCTTCCGTTCACCTTTCATGTCTCACAACAGCACTGACGTGACTATACAGTCCAACCTTTGTCTTTAATGTGCAAACTGTTGAATTTTATATCTCATTCAACTTTATAATTAATTAGTTTTCTCTACTCTGCTTACAATATTTTCTTCACTACCCTATTTGCTTATTTGCGCATCTAAATGTGCGAATTTCTCAATTCTTTTTATTTCATGTTCATCAACTTTTATTTGTTTATTATTCTTTTTTTTGTCGATCCTCGACATATCTGCCTTTTCCCCATTGTTTCTAGTTATCTCTTGATGCATAACAGCTGCTGCATATGTTGTTGAGACGATGACATGATTGCTACATCATCCGAAAAACCCAAGTCTTCCAGCCTAGTTGTTATTCTTCATTTGACGCCTCCAACGCTATCTAAACAAGTGGTTCTGAACCTTTTTTTAGTCACGGACCCATTTGAGAATCTGGTGAAAGCTATGGACCTTCTCCCTAGAAAAATGCAAGTAAGCACATAAACACAACATTTTGCATACAATGAATATACTTTGTTTTATTGAAAATTAATTGCCTCATACACAAAGTATAAAACAATCTTTACAAAGAATTAGGTTTCTCACTCTTTTTCATGCAAAAATTAATGGCCATTTCATGAAAAAAATGAAAATGAAATACATCCAACTTGTGCAAATTAAATAAAACAAAACTTTAATTCTGCTCAAAAGTTCATTTCAATGAGATGGTTGCTGATAAGAAGATGAAATTGTGGAGTGGTCTTTGACAAGGCAACACGCATGTCATCTATGATATCCAATCGATTTAGACTTTTCGTTTTCATATGAACAAGTGCTGAAAACCCTGACTCACAAAGGTATGTAGTAGCAAACGGAATCAGAGCACCCATAGCTCGCTTTGCCAGACGAGGGCAGGCTTGTGTCAACGAACACAAGAATTCTCCAAGACTCTTGGAGTTGAATTCATTACGTGTCATTTCCTTTGTCCTCAGGTCAATGAGGTCATCTTTGGCAAGGTCTTCATCATTGATACAGTCTATGTCGGCAATGAAAGGATTACGAATCCATGTTTTAACTTTAAGGTCACCTGAACAGAAGTAACCTTTGAAAGAGTTCTGCAGTGCATCCAGATGTCTGCAGATCTCTGCCTGCAGAAAAATTAACAGGGCTTTGTTAATCACGATTCCATCCTGCAGAAGCACTTCCTCTAACATTGGAAAGTTTGCATAATTGTCTGCCTTCAATCTCCTCCTCCACAGTGGCAGCTTGGCCACAAGAGCTTGCAGTCTTTCAGCAGCATCCATAATGGTGACTGCAGGGCCTTGAATCGAAAGATTCACCTCATTCATATGGCCAAAAATATCCGCCAAGTAAGCCAAGCCATGAATGAACTCTTCCCTGTCAAGCTGTTCTGAGAATGGGCTTTCTTATTCTCTCTCAAAAAGTGAAACTTCTGCCCGAAGTTAAATCAAGCGATTCAAAATTTTTCCTCTGGAAAGCCATCGAACTTCTGTGTGGTAGAGAAGAACTTCATATGCTGCTCCCATTTCTCGACAAAACCTCTTGAAAACTCGATGTTTCAAAACACTGGCTTTGATGAAGTTGACGACTTTCACGCTAGTAGACAAGACTTCTTTCAGGATTGTTGGCAGAGTCTTTGACGCCAATGCATGACGATGTAGAAAACAATGGGTCACAGTGACCTGAGGAGCTTCTTTCTTCACCAAAGCAGCAAAACCGGATGTGTTGCCAAGCATCGCAGGTGCTCCATCTGTGCACTGAGTACCAAGGTTTTTCTTCCAGTCAAAGTTTTGCTTGGCAAAAAAAACTTTTCACTATTTCGAGGACGTCGACGGCCTTTTATAGTTTCAAAAATGGGCTCGCAAAATAGGAATTCTTCTTTGATGGCTTCAGCGTGCACATAACAGACGGAAACCAGGAGCTGGCGGCACTAGTTTCATCCAGTTGCATTCTGATTGGAAATGGCGTAGCTGCCAATTCCTCCATGACCTGCTTCAAGAATATTAGAAGATATGTCAGTGATTCTGGAGTAGATGGCGTCATTTGACAAAGGCTCTGATTCAACTTTATTTCTCTGCTCAAGCCACAAACCAGCTCGACCATTTCCAGAACACAAGGCTTTACCAAGGTCTCTCCAATCGTATATGGCTTCTTTTGCTTGGCGATGCGATAAGCAACCTTGTAGAATGCTTCAAGACAAGGCTTTTGTGTTTGGGAAAATCAAATTTTTGGTACAGTAGCATCCCATGCCACCCTACAGATTTACTGGTTTTCTTCAGTAACCAAAAATACATACATAACAACGGGTATATATTGACAAAAATATAACAACGTAATATAAAAAGATAGTGAAAATAAATGTTTAATTTTTATCTGACCTTCACGGACCATTCATGGACCCCAGGTTAAGAACTCCTGATCTAGACCATAAAGTATCCAGATTACTTGCATACATACATTGTTAAAATGATCTTTTCGCGTGACATTTCAAGAGATGATGCATCAAACATATTGGGAGAAAAAACAAAACAACATGTCTGAAGGCGTTGAAGTAAGATAAATTTATAAGTGCGATTTAATGCCATAAAGTAAGCTGATACTTAATCTATTAGGTGATTGGATTGATATTCAAATAAAGATGATCATAATAAAAAATTTTATTGATTGCCAAAAACATCTTACACCTAGGGGGGGGGTGAAGGAAGAGACTTTCAAAATGGTGGCTGATATATCAAACCAGCAGTCTACAAAAAATCTACTGATACTACTGGGAACATTTTTGCATGCCACAGAGGAAATTCGTGTCATATCTTTCTATCACACTTCGAACTTTTATCATTTTCAGATATAATTTCTTTTATTAGTTGAATTATAGAATACCTACCAACGATTCTGTTTTATATAATTGTTTATGACAATTATCCTAATTTTTTAGATACACGTGAGTGTATGGGCTTATAGTGTAAATCGTAAGTAGGCCTACTACGATATTTTGGTAGAGAACACCTGGCAGTAAGTCAACATCTCGACCTTATTTGCTTTTATCAATCGTGTACAGATCCGTTTGGTCAGTAACAGCTATTTTTGTCCGACATCTTCGTTTAGAATAGATTCCGGGTCTAATATGTCGAAATACGTCGTCTTGGGTGGTTCGTGTTTACGGATATCTGCATCTCCGTAGAATGTGTCTACCATGGCCGACAGCTAAGGTCACTATGGATAACGTGACGTCAGCGTGAACTCCATGAATGAAACCAGGCAGACTTACGTTTAGCATGAACCAAAGAATACTAACCTTATATAAACACAAAGCAAGTAAACGATGGCTGCCACTAATGGACTCAACAAGACAATCACGGAGGGCGGCCATATTTATTTCCCACATTTATCCCGTGGGACCCAACAAGGTTGTCGGCTGCTTGTTGTCTTTCGAGCCTCTAAATGACAGTGGATTCAGAGGAGAGATTTAGAATGCGCCTTTGTTGGGGGAAAAGACCGTAAAACGAATGCTTCAGACCGCCAACGAGGGATGCGGTGGGGGAGGGGAGGGGTCACGTGACCGAAATAACCGCGGTCAGCCTCCTGTCGGAACGTATGAGGGGTTCTTCATCTATTGGAGTTACCTGCCTAACCGACCGAGATGCTCGATATGTACCGGCATCTTTCGCAGTTTTTTTTTTTTTTTTTTGGTCAGCAATAACAACGAAAGTTATACTAATTGAGAGGGGGGAGAGAGAGAGAGAGAGAGAGAGAGAGAGAGAGAGAGAGAGAAGAGAGAGGGGAGGGAGAGAGAGAGAGAGAGAGAGATCTTTTAAAACTATTTTTCAGGTATTAGGTATCCAAAATGTCTACTACTAACTAATTAGTAGAAAATAATAAAATAGTTTAGTTTCTAGCCTAGCACTGGAGCGAATGAATACGCACACAGAAGTATATATCTCTGTCTGGCGCAGGTGTTTGCTGTACTAATCAATATATTTAGATTTCTATTAAGTAGATGGTTTAAATATACCAATCCCGGAGTGACTTGAAGAGCATAAAGTATAAATAGCACAAGAATTACTATTTCAAGACTTGATAGCATTGTTAATATAGAGGCAGGTTATGGTGTCACACCAAAGACTATAAAGAAATAATTTAGTGATAGACAAGTTATTAAGGTTAAAAGATAATATTGCAGATAGAATTAGTAGTTCTTTAGCTCTCGTAGATATACACTTAACGGAATAAAATTTAATAAAGTGAGTGAGAAATTCTAGAACTCTTCTTAAACAATAACCGTGATGTAGAGATGCACTATATATATCTAAAGGTGTTTTGAAGAAGTACTGAGATGGTTCCTTATCAGACCAGTTTCATCATCTCTTCCTGGCTGCTTCACATCTTTACTTAATACATTTTATTATTGTTTTTTTAAAAATTGAATATTTTGTGTCATTTATGCTTGTAATATTGGGTGACGAAATCTGTTCTGTTAGCAAACTATATTCAAATTTTTTTCCAGATCAACAATTGCAAATTTGTCATCATTATACATCATAACTATTTATATAGACATCACTTTTTTCTTCTTCCTAATGGTGTAGGTGGTGGCTTTCTTCAAAATCCTGGTCCAGTCCGTCCCTAAGTTAAACTTATCTCGGCTCCAGAGACTGAGAGAAACGATGTCCGGGTAATCTAGGAACAGCGGCACGAAGCGGACTCGAAGGAAAGGAGGGAGCCCTTCTTCAGTTGATAAGTGGCCAGACTTTTGCTTTTGACACTCTTGAGCAGGTTTGTGTGTGTGTGTGTGTGTTAGCTTTTGTTAATTACTCGTGCATTATTATTAATCTATCTTTACAAAACTCCTCATATATATATAAAAATATATATATATATGACGCTGAGAAACTTCATATAATCAGTGAGAAGTTTTCCTGGCAAATTTAAAAATGTTGAAATATCAACATTTCTTTATTTGCAATCATGGTTAGTAGATTTCAATCAAAAGTATCTAAAATTAGCCTTCTGATAGTATTAAAATAATAATAATAATAATAATATAATAAATAATAATATAATAATAATAATAATAATAATAATAATAATAATATAATAATAATAATAGTGTTGAGATAGTATTTAACTTTTTTCTGTTCTGATCGCCTTTTTTCCCAGATAGATATTTTACAATAATTTATTGAGAATAATTGTTTGATTTCATCGGCGATGCCCTCTGGACGGGTATCCACAGAGCCTGAGTATTACGATTCCATAGTTTACTTAGCTCTTTTACATCACCGCTAAATATAAACTTGGAAGTTACCTTACGTTATGCAATCCTACTTAATTTTTTTTTTTTGCTTTAAGATTGTTATCTGTATATTAAATAAATAAATAAATAAATAAGTAAAACAAACAAACAAACAAACCAAAAAAACATCGTGATTTAAAAGAAAAACTGAAAACTTTTTTCGTCCAGGTAAAGTGGTTGAGCTCAACGTGAGAGCTCTGTAAGTCAGGCTAGTTACTGTAGACTAACTTTCCTTTGTGGTGATGATGATGTAGAGAAGAAATGAAGAATTCCATCAAATATTCTAATTGTTTGAATTTAGATTTTATTGTTCTTCCTTTACATATAATGACACCGCCTGCATTCCAACGTAGAAATACCGGTATTTTCATTAACTTTTCGTATATATAATATACTTTTGGGTGGGGGGTGGGGTAAGGAGTGAATTTACAAGCTGTATTGATTGACAACCTGTTGACATCTTTATTACATCCGCGTCAGAATATAAACCCATGTACAAGTATTAAACTTTTTGAAAATTACATTTATATTTATTAAAGTAAGTAAAATACGTTTTGATTTTCAATAAGTAAGTTATAAATTTAATTTATCTTTAAAATACTTTATTCTGAGTATGAAATATTGTAGGCTCCATATCACTCCGCTCGTATATAAATAGGGGAAAATCGCCATGTTACTTGTCATACGTCACCGGTGCATGGTTCCGAAAAAGAGAGAGTGAAATCCGTTTCCTTTTTCGATGCTTTCCAGTGAGCTTTTTAGTATATATACTTTAGTGTGGTAATCCTAATCAGACAAGATTCCGACCATAAAAGAAAAAGGGGAAAACGGTTGTGAAGCTTCTGTTCGGGTAAGTTTGGCGGCCGACGTGTGTGTGTGTGTGTGTGTGTGTGGATTCGCGTTGGTGCAGCCAGCGTCCGTGGTTTTGGGCTGCTTGTTGTTGTTGTTAGGCGCCGGCTCTCGACTCCTGGTGGGGAGAGGAGAGGAATAAACTGGCAGAACTTCGTCCCACTACTATTCTTTTCTTCTTCTCTCTTCTCTTCTTTTTTTTTTTTTTTTTTTCCCCCTGAAGGGTTCGACAACCATCGCTAGTACGGACCGCCCCCCTCACATACACCACCACCCGCGCCTAGCTACCGGGCGGACCTCGGGACCTGCGCTTACTTTGCAGCTTCTCCCCTCCTCCCGCCGCGGAATGTATCGTTTTGTTCTCTCTCTCTCTCTCTCTCTCATAGTCCCCCCACCACCCGGGAGGGAAGTCTATCGAGGTAAAAAAATACCCTGATCTTTTGCCAGCGGTATTTTGTGACCCCGGCGAGTACACGTCTGGAAATTGATTCCTTTCGTCCATGTAACCATATAATGTCTGCTGTCTCTGTTGCCGGTGGGTGGGATGAGTAATTGTACCTATTATGTCTGGTGCCGATCAAATCCCAGACCGATGTGTAAGCCATCTCTGACTACTACTAATCCCCCCCCACCTCCACCTCCACCACGGTGTCGAAAACTAACCTACATCTGTAAGCAGTTGGAACCAATTGTGTGTGTGTGAGATGGATAGAACGACCCCGGTGGTGGTAATACCAATAGTACTTGTGTTCTGAGCACTCGACTACTAGTTCTGGATTGTAGAAACTGTTATTGGAGCTGACCATAGCTTTAAAGAGTAATAAAAGAAACAGGATTCTAGATTAAAGACTCCCGGCATGTCGTCGCAGTTATTAAATGCCTCCACAGATTGGGAAAAAAAAAACAAACAAAAAACGATTGCAGATGCGAATCCCGAAGCGGGATGAATTCTTCTAATGTTGGTAACATACAGTGATATTTACTAACTAAGGATTGAATAAGGGAAACTTTCAGTTTTTATTGCAACAGGAATTAATGTACACTGAATTATAGTTTGGTAGCTGTATAAATACATTTTTTTTTTTATGTTATTAAATAGCGTTTCATTAACTCTTACAGGGCGGCTGTTCTGGGCTGTACTATATAGAAAGCCCTGAGGGCTTCTGCCGTTTTAAAAGGAAGTTTAATTTCAACGCTGAACCACCCTGGGATCCCAGCTAGCATCGGCTAAGTGCAGGTGTTCCTTTTGGCCAGGTAAGTAAACCTACTAATATTTACAACAAACACTACATTAGTTCGCAAGCAACTTCTAGGTGTTGCTGGTGCAGGATAAATTCATACAGTCAAACACACTTCTGACCCACAACTAGTTTATTAACAAATCTGGTCATTGAAACATTTGCATTCCTTTTGACTTTCCTTATTGACTTTCAATTTTTGACTGATAATTTTTATAAGTCATTGAAGCAGGTTTACTTTGCTTCCCACAAACATTAATTTGGATTTATATTTAGAAACTATTCTTAATTTCAACTTTTTCTCTTGAAGATATCTATAAATTGTACAGTGCCTTTTGATTACCATTTTTAAATGCAGACATTCTCTATAGACTGTCTTCAGACCAAAGATATAAAGGAAAATAATAGGATCATTTCTATTGCAATGTCATTCTTTCTCCTAAACTCCTTTCTATTAATTTTTTTCTTCTTCAGATTGTTTGTATATTCCCTTGACCATTCATGCCAACTGAACTTGAACAAGAAAACATGAAAAAACACATTGGTAATCGTACATTGGATCTTCTCTCATTCACCAAATCCCGGCAGAATTTAATTGCTGAGTACATTAATGCGATTGAAAAAGAGGTAAAGTAAAATAAACAAAGTGGGACATCAGCCACACTTGTTTAAATATCTAATACTGCATATGCAATATATTTGCTGCATTTTGCTGTTTTACAGTCACTGTGGCTTTAAAAATGTACTGCATGTTAGTCAGTTGGTTTAACCCCAGTTCTGGGTTTATTTTGTTTATCTTGCTTCATAAAGTAATGTCTGTTTTGACATCTGTTGCTGTCATCTGTAACCTTGAACTAATTTAATGCAAATTTAACAGCCAGTAAGGAAAGTAGAATATCATGGAAGAGTTCATTTTTTTCTGTAATTTAATTTAATATATTCTAAAATCCACTATTTCAAAATATTAGAATATTTCATAAGATCAATAAAAAAAAAAAGGATTTAATGCACTCAATACTTGGTCGGGGGTCCTTTTGCACACTGCTGAGGTGTTATGGAAGCCCAGGTTGCTTGATAGTGGCTTTCAGCTTGTCTGTATTGTTTGGTCTGGTGTGTTTCATCTTCCTCTCGACAATACTCCATAGATTCTCTATGGGGTGCGAGATGGTCAGCAAACCAGTTACTAGTAATTTTGGCACTTTAGGCAGGTGCCAAGTCCTGCTGGAAAAGGAAATCAGCATCTCCATAAAGCTTGTCAGCCGGCTGCATTGACTTTGGACTTCACCAGCAGATGACATGGCACCCCAAATCATAACTGACTGTACCCCAAGTTCTTGAATTGGCTTTTTGACAATCCATTCAAGGCTGCGGTAATCTCTCTTGCTTATGCACCTTTTCCTATCACACACTTCCATGAATATGGTTTGATATAGCACTCTGTGAACAGCCAGCCCTTCCAGCTGAACTCGGTCTGAGAGATTCATGGTATTTTGAGATACATTTTTTATATTTCTTTGAGCTGTAGGTCGTAATTATTAAAATTAAAAAATGCTTGAAACATTTTAGTTTACATGTAATGAGTCTAGAATATATACAATTTTCACTTTCTGAAATAAATGACAAAAAATATTTATACTAAATTGGAGGGAGAGAGGGTTTTTAACTTTGTTAAAATGTGCCTAACTGCAATCATACTTAAATTAATGAAAAAGACTTAGTCATATCAGTGAAAAGAATTTCTTTAAAGTGCTGACTTTTGTCTTGGTGAAGGTTAGTGATTTTATGGAATCAACTTGTAATGTGTAGATGTGTTTATATTAGTGTTTGATGGGAAAGTACAGTTTAAAAAAAATGAACAAAAGTTAAGGGACTATAGTTTATAGGCTCATCTGATAATAGTAGGCTTCGCAGAATGGTGGGTGGAGAGAGAACTAGTTTTCTTTTGCATGCAAATATTCATCATATTGCACCATCTCTGGCTGCTCTTGCTTGGGTCAGTTATAACTAAATTAAATCAACATTAGCACACATCTCCCCCATCGTAGGAAAGTATCTGGTTTAAATCTGTTACTAATTGTTAGTTTTAGAAATTTATGGTAAAATGTTAAAAAGTATTAATTTTTCTGTTTAGAAGTGGGCACATACCTTTGCTTTTTTGAAGCCAAAATATTGTATTTTTATCCATTTTAGAATGTTGAAGATGCCTTCTTCATTGGAGACATTGGTGATGTAATCTACAAATATTACAGATGGATGGCTGCTTTTCCTAGAATCACTCCTTTTTATGGTAAGATACTAAAGGAACAAGTAAGGAACTTCCATCAGTTTTCTGCGCAAGATGTGAAGCATAAAATAGGAAGAGAAAAGTCTTAATTGCAATATAAATCTCTAGTAACCAAAATACAAATCATTCATTCATTCATGTCATTGCATGTGATGTAGTTGTAAATAAATCCAAGTTTATAAAATTTTCTTTTTATATAAAATTAATTTTCTTAAAAATTAAAGATTTGAACATTTTCAGCTATCAAGTGCAATGATGACTTTGCAGTTCTTAAAGTTTTAGCTGATCTTGGCACTGGCTTTGACTGTGCAAGTAAGGTGAGTAAGAGAAGATTTGTGGCTGATAAAATGTGTTGAAGACTTATGCTTTTGTAACTCTGTCATCCACTGCCATTTTCTTTGGAAGGAAAAAAAATTCTGGTTTGCATTACATGAATTAACATTTTCAATTAATAAAGACAACTTTTGGTTATAAAGTTTCATTGAAGTCTTGTAATTGCTTGTAATTTCTTTTATTGGCATGTCAGTGGAAGTGTGTTGACGGGTATAAGCATGATAAATGCTTCTCTCTCAAACTGTTGACATACAATTGCTACTTGCTTTGTTTGGATGCAAAACTGCCACTTACAGTAAAGCATTGATTTAATGGACTGATAGAGAGGAAGGGTTTGTTAATGCCAGCTGTTAAAAAATGTTTTGCACAGCTTGATGTAGATCTCTTGCCAATAAAGTTTGGATTCTTATCTTGCATGAACCCTAGCCAGTGGGAGTAGCAGAAATGTTTGGTATTTCAAAATTTGTTAATGCATTCAAAAGCATAGTGATAAAATTTGGCAAGGACCAGCATTAAAAAAACACTTTTCCAATATAAGCTAAGATACAGGTTCATTTTTATAATTAATTTCAGTTGCATGTTTCTACAATTTAAATTTTTTGGTAACTTCTGGATAATGATAATTTTTGCTGATTAGGAAAAATTTTTAATAAATTAGTTTTAGCTGTTTATATAAAATAAGTTTGTGGTCACATTCTTGCTATTCTCTAACCCAGAACACCAGTCAAGAATCTGTCACCTGCATGCACAACTAGGACAGAGGCAAAGCTCTGAACAGATTTTTACTTGTCTGTTATAATATATGAAAGCAGAATGTTCTGATAGACTTTTTCTATTTGGAAAAAAGTTAATTTGGTTTGGGTATAGCATATTTTAGTTAATGAATGAAAGTATGTAAATTACTATCATATGCATTTTCCTTCAGGATTAATAAAATGAAATCTTTTTTTATTGCAGATTGAAATTGAAAAAATTTTAAAATTAGGTATTCACCCAAGTCGCATTATTTATGCAAACCCATGTAAACAGATCTCATTCATTCGTCATGCTGCTAAAAACAACGTCAATCTTATGACCTTTGACAATGAGACAGAACTCCATAAGGTGAAGTCTGTGTATCCAAATGCCAAGTAAGTTGCTCTAATTTATTATTTTTTTTCCCTTTCAGTGTTAAAACAAATCTCTCACCTCAGTAGAAATTTGCTGGAACATTAAAGAAGACTAATTTTAATTTCAGCTCTAAAGAAAGAAATTAAATGTTGAACATTTGAGATGAAGTATGGCTGCTGTATGTATCTGGTGAAAAAAGTACATGGGACATTGTCTCCTAATAATTATCATATGAATTTTATATTTCTAAATTCAGTGTATATGTTTAGGTTATAAAGTTTTAATTATTTTTGTAAAAATATACTTCATATTTTACTACTAGCAAGCTGCATTAATTTTCACTTTCAAATTAATGTCAGCTATAATTGTTGACCTTGACCAGCCACTTATTCACTGACTACATGCATCCAAACAAACTTATATTAAATATGTAGTTCTCTTATGTAATATTTTCAGCTCATTGTATATGGTCTTTAGTGCTGTGGGTATAACAGTTTCTTATAGTAAATCTTAAAACAACAATTTAATGTAAATTAATATGGCTAATTAAGAAATAAATGACTGCTTGCTTAATTTACCAAAGAGTTGTGCTTTTAATTTTTATTCAACTCGATTGTATAGTTTTTTTTTTATGAAAAATACCTGGCAATACCAGACAAAATAAAATGAAATTTTGAACCTTTAGAAAATTCTTATTAGAACATTGTGTAGTCTGTTTAGTTTTAAATTTAATTTTTTTCTTTTTGATAACTTAGAAATTGCTTACATATTTTTTCTTGTATAAATAGTGTATTTTATGTAAGTAAATCATTGATTTTTTTAAATTAAGAAATTCATCACTAGGTTTATTTACTTGAAAAAATTAGAGCAATAATTCAAATTGTTTACTTTTGCTTGTATACATATTCATAATTATCTCCCTTAGATTATTCTGAACAAAAAAAACCCCCTTAACTGTAGCAGTCAGTACTAAATGTTTATAATTAAGGTGTGCCAAAGCTGATAATAAATTAAAAGGAATAGGGGGAGAGCTTCTTTAGAATCTGACTTAAAATATAAACATTTCAGTTTTGAATTTGATTGGATGGATTTGCTCAATTGTATTTGGCCTGAATGTTTACTCGTAAGTTTGTTAGTTGTGCAGAAGGAATTCACTGAGTGACAGTGCAGTTGTCTATTTCTATTATAAAGTAATATGTTGCAGTTATTTCTAGCCAAATGAAAATTGCAAATCTTCAGCTAGTTTTAATTTCAGATAGAGGTGCATGTATTTTAAACTATAATTTGAAGGAATTACTGGTGAATAGTTTCCCATCTAGGGTTTCCACAATGTAATACTTTTTCCAAAATGAGTGTACTTTTTTGTCAACTGCATGTGAAATTATTTTATTTAAATAATGCAGAATTTAGATATGTTAGAATTCTCTCTTCTCATGCCAGAGTCATTTTTAAAACTCTGATTCCTTTTTTAAAACAAATTCCTGACCTGAAAAAGCTCTGCAAGCTTTCAGCAGTTTTAAGTGATATCCACATTAATGCTATTAACTCTTAATAATAAAAAAAAACAGAAAAAAAACTGATGTTTTACCATCCTACTTTCTTTGGTAAAATGTGGTTTAAAAACCATCTAGAATGACTACACACATTTATCTGCGCATTTATGTCTTTTTGTGTTCTTACAACCTTAAAGAGCCTGCTTACATGTGTTTAATGTCATGTTTGTGACATTTCCTGAAAACACTCATTCATGTCAGTATAAATTTTATACTCAACTCATGCATTTCAAGCTAGCAAAGTACATAGCCCAGAGGTGTCAAATGCCTTTGTTATTCAAACAGTCAGCATGTAATTAATGCTTAAGCTATTCATTGTGATCATAGTGGTGACCTAAGTTTTTGATAAGCTGTGGCCTGAGTTTACCATTGTGTATACTTGTAGTTTTTATTCGCTGTTGCGACACTATTACAGCAATATTAAAATATACCTCGCCCATTTGGCACTAATTCAGATACTGAAACTCAGGTGTATTTAACCAATGAGAATGCAAATTTTTAAAAATGTAAGTTAATATTAGCCTTGTCTTAAATAAAAACCCTTGCGAAATCAGTCTAAAACCACGAGAAAAATGAATAAAATACACTGTTGCCTTCAGGCTAAAAGTGGTGGAGTTTGCAAGTCAATCTAATAATGGTGTTGTAGTAACAAATCTACATTAACGAAAGTCCAGGAATGGAGAAAGGCAAAAAAAAAAAAAAAAAACTGATATAGATGCAAAAAAATGTGCCAATCAAGGAATTCATGCAAGTGGCCAGAGTTAGAAACTGCCATGTTAACTTAGGCAGAGGATCAACCAGCTACCAGTTAGAAGTGTTGAAATTGGTCAAGAAACATCAGTAACTGTGTGTAGTTCGCTGTGTCCTTTTCCCAAAGTTGGTGTTCCAGATATATGAAATAATAACCTGATAAAATGATAGAAGATCAAGATTTCTCAAACTTCCCAGTGACTTGGAGAATAAGATAATCAAACAACGGAAGCTCAATGAGTATGCCATGTCGCACATTGGCAACATGGATGAAACCTCCATGTTTTTTTTAATATTGTTGACAACCGGACTGTGAATCAGAAGGGGCATAAGACAGTACTGGTGAAAACTGGCCAAGAGAAACAGGTTACAGTAGTGCTAGTGTATATAGCCGATGAAACTAAACTAAAGCTGATGGCAATCTTCAAGAGGAAGACATTTCTCAAGAAAAAAGTTTCCTCTGGCATCATAGTACACATTCAACAAAAAGGCTGGCTGGATGAAGTTGGCAGCAAAAAGTAGATAGTGTGTAGAATCTATACTTTGGAGCTCCACTGAATGAGAAATCTACTGCTATGGGACATGTTTAAATGTCATCTTGTTAATGTTAAAACTGCTCTGAAGAAAGAGTACTGATATTGCAGTCATTCCTGGTGGCTTAACCTCTATTCTACTACTCCTGGATGTGAGCCTTTATAAGTCATTTAAAGATTATGCGTCATTAGCAGCAATGTCAATGGGTTGTGGACTCTTGGGCTGAAACAACGAATGAGTAATGAGATCTTTCAAAAAGTGTAGTATAAGCAACATGGATGGTACAGAGAATGATGTCATGGCAGGAGACAGACAATGATATGGCTGGCCATACATGTCATGATACAGATGATGAGTATGATCCTTATGATATGGTCACTGCAGGTGATTATAACATGCTGTCTGGTGATTCAGGTGAGGGTAGAATTCATGTCTAAAACAATTTTTGTATAAAAATTGTGCCTCGTGTAAAAATTCAAAGGTCACTAAACTGTATGCAAATGTCTTCATGTCAAAGTTGATTATCTAACATCACTGCCTTTGGTAAGTTTAGTTACTTGTTCATTCCATGTTGGCCTGTGGGATTTAGTATTTTAAGGAATGCTTGAAACCCCAATTCATTACAAAAATATTGACAGGTAAACCAATTTTCCTAAAAGCTGGGTAAAGAAAATCATTTGTGTTGCCTGTGTTTCTGACATGAGAAAACACAGCAAAAAGGATAAGGAGGTTTTGGTCTAATATCATGTATAACCGAATCATATTTACATAATGAAGCTAAATCAGTTTTGACTTCCATGGTATATCAGAATGTTGCACATGCTGGGAGTTCAAATGCTAATTTTTCTCTTGCTTTGTCAGTAGTTGAGTCCAGAGTTTGTTTCAAAACACTAGTCCACATAGGGCTAGGATTGTTTTAGGTTTCAATAGAGCTGCTATTATCATTCTTATGGAGTAGTCAACACAGTATTATCTATTGAAAATTTGAGAATATCATTCAGTGGCTAATTTCCACCCTCAGAACATCTATGATCTGGGTATGGCCTTGACTTGGGTGGTAGGTGTAAAAGAAATGCTAATTAAAGGTATGTGCATGTAAATTGCCAGCGTTGTTTAGTCCAAAGCAACCCACTTTGTGATTGTGAAAAATCTCGTGAGTTTTAATATTTTGGGTGAATGATAAGTTCTTGATAAATATTTTTTTTTCTTTTTTGTTCATTTTTTAAAACTAAGTGTATAATATGCATATCCACTTTCTAGATTTTTGCCTAAAATGTTTAAAATTTTTTTTATTTAAAAGGCACTGGCTGCTAATGAACTTCACTAAATATTTTTTGAAAAATTGTATTGAAGTATACCATGCTGTTGATGTGACATGAACCCAATTTTTGTAATTGCTTTAATTTATTTATTTTGAAGCACAACCCGATAAAATTATCTATACCATATACTGTTTGTTGCTCTTAATGAGTCAGTTACACAAATCTTATTTAAAAGTTTGTAATGTGCTGTTGCCAATTCTCAGTATTTACAATTTTTGTATTTGATATTGAATTGTTATTTCATGCTCTAGGATAATCATTTTGAGAGAATGTTTAGCATACAGATCAGTTTACCTAAAGAGTGTCTGAAGCATCAAGTTTAACTTTGGAGCTGTAATGATATGTACAAGTCCTTGCTTGAATACAGAATCTGAAACTAACTTTGAAGAAAAAATTCATAAAATTCTTAATTTCTTTGCTTGTTGGGGCTGTGTGTTACTTTTAGTTTTATTGGGAGTGAAATATGTTATCCTTCTCTAGGCTGGAATTTTTTGTCCTATGTGTCTCAATTTGCATATATGCGCACATTTGGTTCCTCTGTGGTGGTCCATTATGACAGTTCAGTAAACTCAAAGATGATCATGGTGAGTGAAATTTGTTACTGCACTATACTTGTACAAATTTTGATTGCAGTGATTAAATCTAATTTTAAATTGCTTTACAGTGAAGTATTGCTTGTAGATAAAGAAAAGGATTGTGGGATAGTTGACAAATTCACTGGTAATAGTAAATGTAAACAGGATTTTTGGCATGATCACCCAGATACAGCTGCAGTACATCAGATGTACTCTAATTTATAAGTTATTCTAAAGTATGGTGTTCAGTCGTATAATATTTCTGCAGAGGATGAAAAGGTATTTTACTCATCTGAAAAATGATATGGATAGACAGCCAAGAAAATGATCTGAGTAAGTTAAAAAGATCCATTTATTATCATCAGCTAAAATTATATTTAATGAGTCAATTAGAAAGTGATTTTTCAGCTAGCATGTTGTAAATTATCCATTAAAATTAAGCTTTATAGTATAACTAAGAATTTGGTAGATGCACATTTTTTTAAAAAAAGAATAATCTCATAAATATGCTAATTTCCTAACCTCATGTCCATTAAACCTCAGTTTTTCTTACTGCACAACACATTTAATGTGAATTTAAAAGCAACAAAATTCTCTACAGAAAATTAAGTGTGATTTGAATGGCTGCACAATTATTTTTTCTTCTGTTAAATAAAAACAGAAATACAAAACCTCCCATGTGATCATGTACAAGTAGAACAGTTACTCATTGATATTTGAGCAAACAGTGTTTTGTTATTATGCCAGATAATTTTATACACAGACAAAAGTAGTGCCGTCGAGGTAGTCACATTTTTGAACGACAGTGTTTGATTGGGCAAAGGAAAAATGTTGAATTAAAAAGAAATTTTATTTTTGATCTCTCTTTGTAATGATTATCAATGATTATTTTAAGGTTTCACAGAATTACATAGTTTTCCCTGTTTATACAAAGGCCAGTGTATAGACAAAAAGACTTAATTGGATTTTTTTTTTTCTGGATGGAGATACATTAAATAATGATCATCTGTAATTTGTAGCCAGGTTTTTCATTGGACACTGTTGACAACATGCTTTTTTGATATGCTGCACAAACATACAAATGATAAAACATGAATTTATCTTCAGCTCATTAATGACAGTCATGTATTTTATGATTATTATCTGGATATTAGCAGAAAAAACTGGAGTCTGAAACAAATGAGTTAACTCTGCTACTTTCCATTATGATGTAATAAACACCTGCTGCAGAATAAATTACGTGTTTGTGTGTACACAATATGGTGCAAAAAAAAGGGGGGGGAAGAGAGATGTTTCCACAGACAGAAGTATAGGGAAGTTCTTGCAAATGACAATTGTAACGCTTGAACATAGCATCGTAAAATACTCTTGTAGCGGCAACTTACTACTAGAGAGTAACACTTTTGGATTGGTCATGAATGTGGACATTATAATTTTGTATTAATGGATATGTGAATCTGTGGAAACTTATTGTACAAAGTTTGTTTTATTGTTCAGACAATTTTGTTTTTCAAATTAAATAAATGTTAAAAAGAGGAAATAAATTTAAAAGAATTTAAAGTTTTTCAGGTTGCAGTGTTAAGATGAAAGAGAACAATCAGACAAAAGAAAGGCCATAATGATAATTTACTGAAACAATTAAAAACTGAGAATTTGGTAAGCAAGTTATGTGATGTGGTAACAAGGGATGTAGTTATTGGTCTTATGTAATGAGCTTCCTAACTCACTCTGATATTAGACATTAGTAGAATATTGTCAATTTACTAAACATTTGACTTATCAAGATTTTTTGTTGCAAAATTACAAAAGTTTTAAGAATTAGTTGCATAAAAGAATTATGGCATTAGTCTATTGTGTGTGTGTGTGTGTGAGATAAACAGCAATATTTAAATGTAAACTTAAAAATTTTATTTTTTAATTTAATAAGACTCGTCTTGAGAATTTTGCCGCCAAATTCCTTCAAGGTGCAATGTGAACTGGGAATGAAGTTTGGTTGTTCCCCAAAGAAAGCACAGAGACTACTTGAGGTTGCTAAAAGTCTTGATCTCAATGTTGTTGGTGTAAGGTAAGTAACAGTCCCATAGATGCTTCAGTTAATTTTGGCTATTTGTTATTACTTGTATTTGTTTTCAAATCAAGACAGAAACATTAGAGAGACATCTGAATTAGTCCTGTTAAATACATCATTCACACTTCTTTACAAAGCATACTTCTGTTAACTACAAGTCTATTCTGCATTATTTGCCCAAAGGAGTCCTGTATTATGATTTTCTTTGCAAAGAGGATTGTGTATAGAATCTAGCACCTACCAAGAGCAACCATTCTAAACAACAACATACTTTACTTCTACAAAATGGGTAGTTTTTTTTTTTTTATTGATGTCAGTGCAAATTGTATTTTAAAGGTTTTAAATTCCATCTGTTTTACAGGGTGGTTGAAAATTAATCTGCACTCTGTTTTGAAGTGAAGTTAATGGAAATTTTTTGTTTTCCAAGTTGTTTCCCCTGCTACATGTGTGCAGTTGCAGTATTGCCAAAAGGATGAAAATCGTAGGATGGGTACACGGCACGTGTTACACCATTTGACAGCATACCTGGCTGTTTATATAATGCATTTCAAATGTTATTGTGTTAAAAATTACTGTAGTACTATGCATTGTTTCGTTTTTGTTAAGGGAAAAAAATTAGCATAAATTATGTATATTCTGTACATCGTGAACATTGCTGCCACTATCTTTACGGTAGGGTAGACTGAATCTTGAATATTTTAATGGTAAACCAAGAATATCACAACTCATAAGCATCAACTCACATGATACAATTTCGTTCAAGGAATTCATCTTTCCTCTGGTTATGTTGCAGGCTGTCTTCTGATTAAATGAGTTCTTTTGGAATACATTTGCACTTCATTGAATTTCAAGTATGAATGATTTTTTCTCCCTACATCTCCAATATTGATAGTTCCGATGCAATATGACACTCATTTATGTGGCAGTTATTCAATATTTATAGGAGTTAGATTGCATGGGAGTGTAACCATCTATCATTACCAATTCACATGTTTTTAAATTTTGTATACCACTCGGATGTGCTACTGCATGAGAAATGTATTACTAAACACTGTACAGCTAATCTTCTATACATTTCAGCCGATATGACTTTTTTTTTTTTGCACCAGAACCATCATTACAGAATGTGACTGAATAGCACCTATACACTGTTTTGATGTCACTTTACGTAGGTGGTGCCAGACTTTATCACTAACACTCAGGAATAACAATACTAAATGGTTGTTTGTTTGTATTCAGAAGAAAAAGAACAGGTTCACCTTGAACAATCCTCACTAATTTTTCAATTTAACACAAACTAGAACTGTTTGAAAACAATTTGTGAACATGTTAGTTTTTAGCTTAACGTACATAAACTAGTATGTTTTTTAAATGCTGTTTCTTAGCTTCCATGTTGGTAGTGGATGCCAGGATGCCAAAGCATTTGAAGTTGCCATATCTGATGCAAAAGAGGTTTTTGATGTGGGAAGAAAGCTTGGCTTCAACTTTAACTTGCTGGACATAGGTGGAGGGTTTCCAGGTCATGATAATGGCAGCATCTCTTTTGAGGAGGTGAGCAAGATGTCAATCTTAGTGTGCTATTAATTGTATTTGATACTGGTAAGAAAATAGTGCTATTGTGGAATTTTCTGATTTATGGGTTACATCTGTTTTATTTAAATATGAACTATGTCACTTAAAAAAATAATTGGATGGGTGTTTACTTGCTACATTCCAATCAGATTAGTATTTAAAAAAGAGTAGAAGTGACAAAGGATTGATGTTTGACTCAACTTAGTTCTTATTTTTTCTTCAGATTGTTCAAGTGGTAAATGAAACTTTGGAGAAGCATTTCCCAGAGGAATCCCAGGTGCGCATTATTGCTGAACCTGGACGCTACTTTGTAGCTTCTGCATTTACTCTGGCAGTCAATGTAATTGCCAAGAGAGCCATAGTGCGTGATCAGCCAGCTAACGGTATGTTTGTAAATTAACAATGTCATCTCAGTGTTTACTTTGAGAGAGAGAGAGAGGCACACGTTAAAGTCTATCATCACTCAAGTTATTGCATTCATATTAACGGCTTCAAATCCATTAAATTTCACCGATACTGTATCATGCAAATTTAACTTTGGTTGTTTACAAAAGATAGTGACATTTACTCTTGGCTTGTTTTTGTATTGGTTCAGGTATTATAAGCATTTGTTTAAATGATACTGTGAAGGAATCATTTATGCATTTAGAATCATTTAGTGTGCACCATCAGAAATTGGCTCAAGCAGTCATACAGATAGAACATTTGGCTGGTCAAAAGTAGAAATAAGGCTAGTATGTGTAAAAATGAGAGAATGGTTAAGTTTCATCCAGGTGAAAATATCAGAATGCTCTATCATTTAATTTTTTTGGTAATTATTACAGAATTAAAATCATTTCTAGGGTTAGTATTTGTAATTATTTATATTTAAATTCCAGTGAATTGCTCTACAAATAATATACTGTTATTTTTTCTAATTGATTATTGTTGTATTCCTTCTAAAATGTAGAAAATTTTAAGTTGCATTCTAAACTTTAAATATTTCTTGTATTTATTAATGTTGTTGCACTGGTGGCTGCTTCATTGATAAATAGTTCCATAGTTCCAAACCATCAGACATTGAGTACTGAAGATATTTGTGTGGGGATGGGGGGAATGGTGGTAAATAGTTTAGTTTTGTTAGAACTAATTTGTATTTATTTCCTAGGAATATTACATTCTTTTTTCTAATGAATCTTTCAAAGTTATGTTTCTGTGTTGATTTTCGTTTTTGATATTCCCTGAAGGTGCCCAGGCAAGATGACCCTCTGTATTGTATGTTAAGAACAATGGCTGGGAAGAATCTAAAATGTATTTTTAAGTCTGCTACATGCCCATTTAAAACAGTGTGTTTTAACCTTTAAACAATAGCTGTTTGGAAAAATGTAAATCATTTGACCAAAGTACATGACTCTGTCAAAGAACATGAGGCTACTTAGAGGTATTCTCGCCATTCTTTGTGAAACATACTGTCAGCCGAAGTCCAAACTGATTCTCCATTTTACAGGCTTATCATTTACATTTGTTAACCACTATTTCCTGATTAAACCCACTTTTCTCCATAAATTTGTGAAAGTGGATGACAAAAGGTCTTCATAAAGTTTGTCAGGTTTTGCATGTGGTGCTGACCAGTAACTGTCTCTTGAAAAAAAATTGATGCTTCTTCAAGGATATTCAAGATAAATTTATTTTGCTGCATATTCCACAGTTTTTCCTGTTTATGAAAATAAATTTTTCTGAACAATAGCATCTCATTCCTTTTGTTACTAGTCTGTATGGGTGCTCAGTTCTTTTGGCATACAGTTTAGTAATTTCCTTGCTGCACTGGTGGTGGTCCATCTGGTGACCTTTCAATCAATACAGCAGCATAGTACAAAGAAGAGAGATCAACAGCAGTATATATACTTGCCAAACTCGTTACTTCCCCTTTTTTCTCATTTTATTAGGTTGTTACAAATGTTGTCGGTTTTTTTTTTTACTGTCACAATGAGACTTCATATCACTGCTGACCGTGAAGTTTATTAATCAAAGTAAGTTCCATTACAATCAATACACTTCTGCCAACGACTTACAAGCGCATTTATACCATTTTACAAAAATCTGGATTTTTGGAGTCAAAAACTGTTGGAAGGCAGTTTCAATTGCTGCTTGGTTGGAGAAGGATTTTATACAGAGGAAGCTGTTGAGGTGTTTGAAAAGGTGGTGGTCTGTGGAAGAAAGGTCTGGTAAATAGGCTGGGTGAGGGAGAACTTCATACTCCAATGTGTTCAGTTTCTGAAGAGTCAGTTTTGCAACATGAGGATGAGTGCTGTTGTGAAGTGGGATTGGGCCTTTTAAATTCACCAATGCTGTTCTGTTGTTGGGAAAGTTTCTGACGAACAACTTTTAATTCACGACAGTACCTTTCAGCTGTGATTGTTTCATCAGGTTTTGTTTCTTATGACAAGTGAAGAGCAGATCTCCAATTGACAATTTTGTTGTTGTTCACTCAACTCGTGAGGCACCCACTTGTCAAGTTTTTCCACCTTGCCAATTGAAAAAGCTCTCCAGCAATTTTTCGTACTGTTTTTCTTGGATTGCCTTCAACTGAGGCTTTCAGACGGTCGTCATCACACATGGAAGGATGTCTGCTACGTTCCTTATCTTTGAGGCTCACATCTCCTGATTGAAACTTTACAAACCACAGTTGTACTGTGCGCTCATTTGCTGTGTCCTACCCCCATGCCTACTTAATGTTATGAGTTGCCTCGTTCACTTTGTGGCCTAATTTGAAATTGTGAAGCAAAATGGCACGAAAAACTTCTATCCATTGCTTCTCTCAGAAACTTGAAAAAGGCAAATGCTACAAAACAGTACATAACGTATCTACACACCTTCACAAGCATGCAAGAAATGAACCCCAATTTAACATATAAAAACTGATGAAACTTTTGTAAAGACCTAATAATTCAAGTGTTGCTTCTAGAAAACCAAAAAAATAGTCATCCTCTCATGCTTTATCATGTCTTCAATATTTAGAAATCCAAAAACATTTTTAGAAAAGTATGTCATATAATTCATTTATTCCTTATAGGAACCTCCATCAACCATTGTAAAAACTTAATCTCAGAAAATTTGTTTTTTGCCATTTCCCCACCACTAATGATAGATGTCTTATTCACTTTAAAAATAAATGGTTATTGCCATTTTAAAACTGAGTGCTTGCTAAATTTTGATTGGTTTTAAAAAAGAGAAAAGCGATATTCCAGAAAACTGCATGTTGAAATGGTTAAGAAGTGTTTGCCCCTCTTTTTAAAATAGTCTTTACATTTTTTGTCATGTGATTGATATTAGGATAAGAAAAATAAAACAGCTAGACGTGACTTCACTACAGAGAGGAGTCGTCAAGCAAGACGCTTACTCCAACAATGTGGCTGATGAGATGTTTTCTCTATCCAGATTCATCGGTGAGCTACCCAGATGCCAATGAAGAACCAATGTACATGTACTACGTCAATGATGGTGTATATGGCTCTTTCAACTGTCTTCTGTATGATCATGCCACTGTTACACCATGTGTTCTACAAGTGAGTTTCCAAGTGTTTCTGATTTAACAAAAAAGTGCATTTTCAAACTAGAAATTCCTATTACACGAATGCTTTAAACCTGTACCAAAGTGCTTATCTGGGTGCCTAGGCATGTTGGTTAGAGGTATTTCCTAAATATTGGTTGCAGCTGAGCTGGGTATGCATGTCTGTCATAAAGTCAATTTTATCTGGCCATTTCTTTGTTACATCGTAGAAGTGACAAGATTTTTTATCTACAAAATTGTTATTTTAGTAGAATACCTTATCTGTTGGAATATGGTATATACTAATGCACTATTATGGTCAACATAAGATGTAGGAGACAGTTCTGATTTAGTGGCATTATCTAGCAGCATTGTTTACAACAAATTTGTGCGGGTATATACTTAATGTCAGAGATTGCTGATATATCATTCTTTCAGGTGTCATTTCCTTCTATTGTATGCTGATGTCAGTTCTCTGCCATTCACAAGAACTGTTTGCAGATTTACAAATTTCGCCTTTGGCAGTGTTCTGATATGGACTATTATGAAAACCTACTTTTGCATTCAGTTAGTGGTTTTGAAGCAGAATGTAGGCAATTTTCTTCATCCATTTTGCTTTTCTGTTCTAAAGCAATGAAGAGTTTCTGATATTTCTGTAGGACACAGTCTGGGTCTTCACAGCAAAGCCAACAGAACATTAGTGCTTTACTTGACATCCAGCATGTTTGGGATGAGCCAGTGCCTTCTGTTATACCACAAGAGCATGGGAAGAAACCTGCAACCAGGATACAATGCATTTGACATTGTTTTTCAGAGACCGACAAATGAAGATCTGCATTGTTATGAATGATCAGTGTTTCAGTACCATTTCCACTATGCATATTGCTAAAGCTTGTATTCTACCAACATAATTGGATGATATTTAAGTACTTTGATTAGGCTATTAAGTGTAAAGTTTAAAAATTATTAATACTTCGTTCATTTTGACCACTTGTTTCATTTTTCACATCTAATAATGATTGAGGTATTTCAAAACCTGCCTTTTAAAAATATTTGTTTTTAGATAAGAATATCAACAAAAGATGACATTTTATAGTAGGTGGCCAGAGACTCAACTTGCAATGCTATCAAAATTTCTACAACTACTGTAAATGCTTCTGTGTATTTGTATCCATAGTCTCAAAATTGAGAATTTGCTAATCAATTTTCTAATAATCAGGTAGACAGTAAACACTTCATAGACTGCTATACAGCCTTAAAAAAATCTATTTCTGAGTTAAGTGAAAAAAAAAAAAAATGCAAACATCTGTTACATTTTTTATTAATACAGATACATGATGATAAAAGAAACATTCTGAACTTTAAAAATCTGAATTTGTATATATTGAGAGACTTATTGTAATAATAATTTTCTTAGTAATCTGTACAGAATAATAAAACTGGAGTACATGGAATATTTAGAAATAATTAAATTGTGTATGATATGGCAGGAGAGTGAAGCAGAACTGATGTTTAGCAGCAGTATCTGGGGACCAACATGTGATGGACTTGACTGCATCTTAGAGGATTGTCAGCTGCCTTTTCTTCAAGTAGGAGACTGGATCTACTTTGAAGACATGGGTGCATACACTATGTGTGCTGCCTCCACCTTCAACGGCATGCCCAAACCAAAGTGCTACTACTACTGCAAATTGGACGTATGGTATGTATCCTGCTATTCATTGCATTAATTGGAGCCATACTATGGCACACATGTGCATGCACTGTGAGTAGCAACAGTTGATGTATCTGTTCACCAGGACCTGTCTTGGGTAAAACAAGCTGCTGCTTTTCACTAGCAGTCTGGATCTCCTTCAACTCGTGTCACCCATCTCATATTTTAATCTTAAAATTCTATTATAATGTAAGTGTTCTTAATATTAGATTCTTCTTGTAGTTCTTAAGTTTTTAATTAACAGAGAATTTGAATTTTGTTTTTAAATTCTGCATGGAAGTGAAAAGTTCTTGAAAAACTGCAATTTTCAGTGTTCTCTTTTTCTTAGCATGTGAAAAGCAGTTATTTTTGGCTCAATCTTTCCATAGAAACCAATTTATACTTTCACCATCAGTATATTTGTATTGCTACACAACTTGCATGCAAGGGTGGGGATAGGAACTAAACTCTTGTTTTGTTGGCATTAATATTGGAAGGAAATTTGAAAAAATGTGAAGAAGAAATCTGAGTTAATTGCAACACTCCTTTTACTAAGCAAACAACAGAAAAATATTGAAAATTGTGTTACTTTGCCATGTTTTAGTCTGAAATCAGACACGATACTTTGCATGTCTGTCTTCATTAGGATTTTTGGATTAGCCAAAGAACAAACATTTTAGAAATAAAAGGTGTGGCCATAAAAACTGGCTGACTAAAGGCATTTCTTTGAAAGATACTGTGATATTTAACAGAGATAGAAGAAAGAAGAGTTTAAAAGATGATTGTGGATGGTTTGGATGATGCAGAACATCAAGGTACAGCAGTGTTCTGTTAACCAACTCATTAAACAGTTTTTCTTTTATAGTAAATAAGTTCTTGTATCTGTGGTGCATTTATGCTTGATGAAGTTCAATTACCTGCAATACCTTTTGTTAAAGAGAATTTTGTTATGCCAGTAATGTTTATTTTTTATCAAAGGAGTCTTATAAGCATTCAGTGTTCTTTTCATGCTCAAATCTAAGAATTCCCATAATCTTTGAATACAAATTGAAACATTGATGGTATATGTCTTAAACAAATAGATTGATCTTTCTCTTGAGGTTTTTAGCTGAGAACTGCCATTAAAACTTCTACTGTTTGATAACATTTTATTCAAAGCACTTCGAAAGGACATCAGCTTTTACCTCATATTCAAAATTTGTATGAAGGTTTGTCCACATCACTCTTTCTAAACAAAACTGGTTTATAATTATAGGAATTCTCTAGCTTCTGAACAGTGGGTTTACATTGGTAGCCTTTTAATCTGGCTTTTTAAATGGGGTTTCCCATCAAGTAAAAGGTTTTTAATGGATGTTGGTAATTTACATTTTCAGGCAAGAAATTTCCTATAAAACTCAAAAGGGAGAACGGATGCTTCACCAGGTGCCTCACATCAAAGTTCTAAGCGCACATGATCCTCTCGACAAGGTGCACGCTGTGAAGGATGTGGCAGCTGATAACCTCAGCATTCCAGAAGTTTAGACACTGGCAACTTTTATTTTGAAACATTAAAATAAATGCTACTTTTAAAATCTGAGTAATGACTACAAAAAACTAAACAACCTTTCTTGTTCCATCCAGACCAACTTTTAGTCTTCATATTGTTGTCTTCGTAACAGCAGCTTTTAGAAATATTTCTTCTTGTGAAGTTGGCATACAATGATGATGTGTTTATACAAACAATGGGAGCACCTGCCAAAGCTGACAACTGGCCGTTTTTTTTGTTCTTCAGCACTGATATGAGCTGATGAACCCTGTATTCCTTCATGAAGAAATAAAATATTTAAAGATAGCCTAGATTTCTGAGCTTGTAGTAAGGAATGTTCTGTACAAACGTTTTAGAAACTTATTCCGTGGCTTTGTCTTTTCTGCAACAAATATAAAGCAAAATTTAAAAAAAAAAAAAAAAACTGTTTTGAAACTTAAATCTTAGTTTTTGTTTTTGCATTAATTCAAATGTTCTTTGAAGTAATCAAACAATTCCTTCTTTCCAGTAATGAAAAAGATATTTTTTAGATAAAGTCAGTGGTGACTATTTTTTGTACCTATCTTCTGTAGTTATTGATCTTGTAAATATTTTTACCTAACCTCAGCTACAGGATTTCATTTTACACATAACTGGTCATAACAAAATTTTATTGAATTAAGGTGGGAGATGAGTATTAACTGAATGAAATCTAAGCTGAAATAATAATTGTAACTACAAAAAAAAAAAATTTTTTATCATGCACAGAATGATAACTTTTTGACGGGTGGAATTGGATAACACTAGATTGATACAGTGCAGTTTCGAGGATATCTTAAACCAGTGGTTCAAGATTAAGTTGGAAATAAACAGAATTTAACTTACTAATGGATTCTGCTGCTGTATCTCATGGGCTCCCAGGCGAGTTGGTTGAGTGTAGCAGCTTCTGCGTTAAGTGGACATTGGTAAAGTTATTAAATGGATTTTTAAAGCTAACAATGGACTTGCCAAGCATTAATCTGATTTTAGGATTATTAGCTATTTTCACTGATCTGCCTGCCTATGGCTGGGTCTGTTATTTCTATCAGGTCGTTACAAAGGTTTTGTCGGTTTTTATGTTATGTTAATTTGGGGTTCATTTTTTTGCTTGCTTGTGAAGGTGTATGTAGATAAGTTATATATCGTTTTGTAGCGTGTGCTTTGGCGTACATTATGCAAAACCTACCTTTTTAAAAATCATAAAATGGATATTTGTTTCAGGGTTCTGAGTGAAGCATGGATAGAAGTTTTTTGTGCCATTTTGCTTCATGAGTTAAAACTATGCCACAAAGTGAGCGAGGTAACTCGTAACATTAAAGTAGGCATGGGGTGAGGACACAGCAAATGAGCGGACAGTACAACGATGATTTTCAAAGTTTCGATCAAGAGATGTGAGCCTTTAAGTAAAGGAAAGTAGCGCACGTCCTTCCAGCTGTGATGACAACCGTGCCTCAGTTGAAGCTGATCAAAGGAAAACAGTACGAGAAATTGCTGGAGAGCTTGACATAAGCACTGCAACTGTTTCCCCGGCATATTGACGTAATTGGCAAGGTGGACAGACTTGACAAGTGGGTGGTTTACAAGTTGAATTAACAACAACAAAATCGTTGATTGGAGATCTGCTCTTCGCTTATCATAAGAAACAAAACCTGACGAAACCATCACAGCTGAAAGGTACTGTCATGAATTAAATGTTGTTCATCAGAAACTCTCTGAATGACAGAATGGCATTGGTAAATTTAAGAGACTCAATCCTGCTCCGTGACAGCACTCATCCTCATGTTGCTAAGGTGACTTCAGAAACTGAAGATGTTGGTGTACGAAGTTCTCCCTCACCCACCCTATTCATCAGACCTTCACCTTTTCAATCTCCTCAACAGCTTCCTCTGTATAAAATCCTTCTATCAAGCAGCAATTGAAACTGCCTTCCAACAGTTTATCGACTCCAGAAATCCAGACCTTTTACAAAATGGTATAAATGCACTTGTAACTCGATGGCAGAAGTGTATTGATTGTAATGGAGCTTACTTTGATTAATAAACTTCACGGTCAGCAGTGATATGAAGTCTCATTGTGACAGTAAAAATAAACAAAAACAAAAAAAACCGACAACGTTTGTAACAACCTAATACTGTCACAACTTCATGCTGCTTGCAGTATTTGTAACTGGAAAATCTTTAGAAGAAAATTCTAAACTTTGAGAATGCAAAAGTGCATTAGATCCAGAACTTTAAATAAATTTGTATGCTGGCCTACTTAGCTGTTGCAGTTGGAATGCCTGGTTGATAGAACTATTTTAAGCCAACCAGGATTAATAGTCTTTGTAACAAAGACATTGCTGCATGTGTGTTTTAGTTATTAAACCTGTAGCAAACATCTTTATGGAAATAGTGATAAAACAAGGTATGGTTACCATGCGGAGGAATCCTAAAAATACAATGGCTAAATCAGTGTTAGAGAAAAAAACAAAGTGTTCCTTATTATAGTAGTGACTGATTGAGATTGGCTGTCAAAGCATTTTGTTATGTTGCTTGTGGCTTCTGAAATTTAGGATCATTTGTGATTTAACTAGTATTTTGTTTTGGCTAAAAAATAAAATAGCTTCTGAAAACTTGATTTGGGGACTGATCTTTTGCTGCGTTGAAGAGAGAACGAACTTCTGTTTAAAAAGTCTATAGTTTGGATAAAACTGCAGTCTAAATACAATAGTTAAAATATTTTAGAATATTGCACTTAATGGCAATAATTTAGCTGGATGATTTTGAATTTCTGGAACAGTTAACAGTAATCTGGCTGATAATGTAGTGTTTATATTTTGTTAGTCTTGTTGCTACAATAAATGACGAGTTAACTTTATTTGATCAATCCTGTAGTTCCATTCCCTTATGTTTTCTTAAGTTTCGATTAAAAATCTATTCCAACTAGTACATAGGTATCCTGGAAACTGCTTTTCAAAAAAAAAAAAATTATGCAAATGAATGGTCAATTTAAATACTAAATACTGCAGATTTTGAATCTTGAACTTTATTAATGATCATTCATTGGAAATAGCGTACATTGCCTATAACTACCTCATTCAGCAGTTTAGCATCAAATCGCATGTTGCTGTAACCCATGAGATCACCTGTCTTCAATGTTGAAGATTATAAAATTTGAATTGAAATATTTTTTCTTCCTCAAACTATATTTATAAATAATATTCCAGACGTCACTGCTCTAAGTAGTGTCCATGTTTTGTTTTTTTAAAAAGATATTGTTTTCTTTTTTGCAAGTCTTTAGGCTATAAGAACTTGTCTTTCTACCCATTGGTATATTGGCCATTTTCCCTTGTACTAATATCTATGCTGCTGCTCTTTTTTAAAAAAATTTTAATACTGCTTCCAATTTCTCTGTCTCAGCTACCATTTTTCCTTCCAAAAATGGTTTTGAACTCTGCTGGATTGAACTACCTTAGATTGTCATTTTAATATTTCTTTAGAAAAAAAATACTAGCTATCTCTCGTTTAATTTGATATTTACAAATGCTTTCAGAAATACTAGATGACTTGTTGCTTTCCTCGATTGTCAGTCAGAAGTTAAGAAATTGGCCAGAAGTTGAATTATGCTGAGCGACATCAACTAAATCAGTATTTTTCAGCTGAAGTTTTCTCATGCAAGACCAGCTGTCGTCAGTATCTGCCTGTTGGTGAATGCATGTGGCGAGTTAAGAGCTAATGCCTCCTCCTTTTTGCATGCAATGTTACATGAGAATGGCAGCAACCACAGAGTCACCAACTAATGCGTGTAGATAAATGAAGGAATTCTGGGCTTGGTGGATTCCTTGGCGTTTGTTTTCTGGTAGTAGCTCCAAAGATAGCTGGATGTTCATGGTCCACTTCTCAATCAAGGGGCTGCAAACTAAAAATTTAGTGTCATAGATGTAGTTGGCTTGACACCATGATTTGGACTGTCTTATAATAGAAGTGGTAAAGCATGTCTGATGGTCTGTCTGTCTGAGAACATAGCTGATTGAGGTGTTAGTAATAAAGAAGGCAGTAAAAAGCGAAATTGTAAACTTATGTATGCTGTCTGTTCTCTTAATCGCTAAAGTGGTTTGCAGAAGGCATCTGGCTGTCCCAGGTTGTTGATGACTCATAATGGTAGGTCAAGGTGATATGTAAATTAATTACAACTTGCCAGGGGACACTGGTGATATCATTGCTATTTACTAGTTCAGAATGGCTTTAATTGTTTAAAAAAAAAATTTCTCTGGTAACTTTTTATTAATTATTTTTCTTTTGTAAATCAATATGAAACAATCAGTTTCTGCTAGGAATGCATAGCCACCTTTTAGTTTTTCTGTGACAGGTGAATCAAGCCAAACCAAATTTGCTGGCTTATCTCTAGCACATGACTTCAGCGAGAGAGGACCAACCTACTTACAATCACTCTCATGCAGCATTTCTCAACCTATATCCACACACGTGCACTTAATAGTCGAGTTAATGTGAATTCTGTAGTCTTATAAAACTGCTGGCTGCTTGTTTCGGTTAGCAGAAGTATCAAACTTTGGAAGGGGGCGACATTGTTGGCCAAAAACTCCCTTCTTGGGCAGGTCCTAGCCATGTAAGTTTGCTTCTATCTTACATTCTTAATCTGATGATGGTTCATAGAAGACTCTAGCCATGAATTTGGATTAATAGGGAAAGGTTAGTAGTTGTCATGGTTTATCTGTTCAAGATGTTTATGTATCAAATTATTTTTCAATAGATCAAACTTTTTTTGTTGTTGTTGATGATGATTTTATTTATAAAAATTTACATAGACACATTTCTCTACATCTGAAAGTGTAATTGATAAAGTTAGAGAGTGTATTTTTAATACAAGTGTGTGTGTGTGTGAATTTGAAAAAGTTAACTTACAGGATTTGCTTATTTGGACAAAAATGATGGCTAAGGACGACTTTAACCCACAAAAGGAGGAGGAAAAATAGCAAGCACCTATTTGGAAAGGTAAAAATTTATGTAAGGTGAGCTACAAGTGGGGACTCATAGTGAATACGATGCAGAGGGATGACTTTACTGATGTGCAACGCAAGTTTTGAATATAATGACGATTGAATTCACCTTGCACATCAGATGATAAACAACTCAGCTTTAGAAAAGATGTCTTTGGATGATAACCACAGATGCAACAGCAAAAAAGTCCATTGGTAAAAATGTTTTCAAACTAATAAACCAACCAGAGGAGCCTGACTCGAGCAGTGAGAGAAAAAAAAACAAACAAAAGTCTAGCTGTAATTTTTTTGGGGGGATATTTTACCTGTTTCAGAGCTGTTTTGAGTTCTGTGTTTTGAAAACCAGTCTACAATTAAATTGGGATAAAGTTCTGTAGTGATGGAAATATGCATAAAACCTTTGATCAGTTTTGACAAACTGAATAAGAAAACTTGGTAATTTCCGTTATTCATTGATCGAATAGTAGCTGTTGGAGATTTTTCCATGTGACCTTTAATGTATTGATCTTCTATCCAGAAACAAGTGTGATATTGATTTTTCAGTCTGTGTAATAATTCATTTTTTCTAATAAATGGCTGAACTTTATCTTCATGTCATCATTTTAAAAATTGTTGTACATCAGAAGTATTCTCATTAATTAAGAGAATTTAAATAAATTTAAACTACTATTTTATTTTAACATTAGTTTTCTAATAAAATTGTCTTAATATTTGGTAAATAAAGAATTTCTGACAGTAGTGTTGAATATTACCACAATTATTTGTGCTGTGGAGGCCATTAAATTGTCTAAAATTTACCCTGACCCTTCTACAAACTCTAGACCCCCTGATGAGGTTGTCTATTACTATGGTTATTGCTGCCATTCCTGCACTGTCTTCAGAAGGTGTGTAAATTTTGCAAAAATAAAATCTTCCTGGCATCTGCCACTAAATTAAATGCCTGTACCATCTTGCTACAGACTTCTAATAATTATTGACTTCTGGAGTTTTATTGATAAATGGGATAGTCATTAGTATCTCATTAAACCATCTCTTGGTTGATGGGAGTCTGCCCTTCCAAGTCACCATCTTGGAAATGCCACCTGAGAGTGCCCCCCACCTATAGCTGTGTAGTTCAGATAAATTGTTCTGTTATACATGGTATGAATCCACCACGGCAACACCAAACCCAGGAGATGCTGATATCCAAAGTTGGAGAATTTTTTTAATATCCAGATAGATGACAAAGAAAAGCGTTTCTGTAGCCCATTTTCATGCAGGAGTTGACTGACTGTCTATAATCTCAACCGGCTTCACTGACACAACATACGACTTTCCGCCACTCGCAGACGCTATTTCGACTCCTCGTTTGCCATCACCAATTCCTAACCCTCCCCCGACAGATCTATGACGTCATCCCTCGCCTGAATAAAGTGAAATTGAAGGCGCGACTGATCAACGAGATGATTATTATTATTATTATTACTATTATTATTATTACTGTTGTTGTTGTTTGTCTTGAAAGGAGACGGATCCAGTGGAGGAGGATTTCTTTACTGTGGGCCGGGTAATCAGTTCTGGGGGGGGGTGTGGTTTTGGGGCGAAGCAGCCCTCGCCTCGGGCTCGGGAAGGGAGCCCGTTGGAAAAAAACAACAAAAAAGATGGGAGGTTCGGCCCGGATAGAGAGAGGCGACACATCCATCCATTAGCAGCAAGGATGCTGCCATTTCCTTTTCCACGGAGTCCCGCATTCATGATTTAAATGCTCGCCCAGTGGATGATGAAAAAAGAATGGCGGGAATCTCACATATCTATGCGCGAAATTTCCTTTCTTTTTTTAACGAATAGTTTTGAAAGGGCCTGACCGCGTAGACTTCTATACGACTCGCCTCCTTTACGGGGCCGGCCGTCTAAGCGCCGCATCTGAGAGAAAGTGGATTTACGGGGGGATTTCTTTTTTTTTTTTTTTTTTTTTTTTTCCGAGTCGGGATTTAATTTCTGCGCGGAGCGATTCCCCGCGTGAGGCAGTTGGAAGGTCGCATAAAGAGCGGCTCTGGTGAACAAAGCTGCCGGTGTTTCTGTCGCTCTGCTCGCCACGACAACGATGATCGGTCAGGAAGATGTACCCACCACGGCCATCCCCAACAATTCCTACATCGAGGAGATCCAGCGCGAGGTGGAGACCCTGGACCCGACCTCGCACGCGTGCCGGGTGCTGACTGAAGGTAAGGGAGACTTCACCTTGGGATATCGAAATGGCGCCGCCGTTAGCCTACAATCGAGGGGCCGCTGGAGGGGCCCCCCCCCGTCCCCCGTCCCTTCCCGGCCGGCGGTGGGAATTGATTTTACGTCGGTCGTCTTCTCCTGCATTTATTCTGTCTGCAGAAATCGGTAAAATTCTGGAAATTCTTTTCTCCTACGCGCCATCTTTGTATTGTCCAGGACCCCCCCTCCTCCCTCTCCTCCTCGTGGTGGGGGGGGGGGGAGAGGGGGACGACGAAGGGGCCTCGTCTCGCGATGTTTACTCGAACTGCTGTAAATCTTCTTAGCCTTCCATCCCCTCCAAGTCGAGGACCGACCGACCGATCTACGTGGGTTCCCCCCTAATGCCGTTTGGTGGGATCGATGTGAAAACAATGGACCCGGGAATAAAGGCGATTTATCGATCTATCAGCAGCTTCTTGCTGTTGTCTGAGGGAGGGGAGGGGGTTGGTTGGTTGGTTAGAGCCCGCTGGTGGTAAAAGGGAGCTGCTGTCTTTTGTTTCTTCAGAGATTGAAAGGGTTCAGTCCGGTGGAGCCCCCACTTCCGGCGCCATTAAAGACGACAAGCACGTGCCGCTGTTCGAGATCCACACCGGCAAACCCGTGAAGTATGCGATCAAGGTGCGGATACCCGTCAAGGAGTACCCCAAAGTAAGTCCCGTCTGCTGATGCTGACAGTCACCACTTTACACTGTATAATAAGCGACTGACGTTTTTTAAACAACAACAACAACCACAACCACAACCTTCTTTGATACTAAAGTACCAGTTATTTACCTTCGCAGTTTAACTTTGTTGGCAAGTTACTGGGGCCGAAGGGGAACTCGTTAAAGAGATTACAGGAGGACACGATGACGAAGATGTCTATTTTAGGCAAGGGCTCAATGAGAGATAAGGCGAAGGTAAGTAGTCGGCAGACGGTTCTACGATTGTTCTTGTACTCTGTAATTACATCTGGGCAGCCGTCAGCTTCCCTAATTCTTAGGAAAGCGATCCCTTTAATTGTTGGTTGCTATACAGTAAGCTATTAGTGGTGCACCTAGGTAGTGTTAAGTTATTTATTCTATTTCTCGACTTAAACTTTGCTGAAGTTAGCTGGGCTTGGCAGGAAGAACCAAAAAATAGACAAGGATTACATTGATCAAAGAGCTAGATCAGTACTCACTCAACCCTAACTTCCTCTGGGCCAAACCATTGCTATGGTAACGGTGGCCAGTTTGGGATTTGGTACTCCAGAACTAACGCGTGGAATTTGCTGAGTAATGTAATTACTAATAATTCTGAGATAGGGTACAAGGCTACCATTGCATCTTCTCCAGAATGGTACGACTTCGCACAGGTATATTTCTAAGTGTCTCAGCTCATTCTGTTAAAAATTTATGCAAAAAAAAAAATTTAATAGGTCTAAGATGCTGTCGTCGTCATTCAAGGCTGGTTGAAACTTGTCCACCCCCCCTAATTTTATGATAATCTAATTTCTACCTTGATTGCTTTGATAACCGCCAAACTAGCTTTCTGCTCTGCAAAATAATTTTTAGGGTGGAAATATTTGAAAATTCTCTGGAATCTTCCAGTCTGCATTCTTGTTAAGATAGGCAATAAACACACAGAGAATTCTGTGCCAGAAGCCACAGTAGAGAGCAATCTTTCATTTGCTGAGTTTTGGAACAAACCGCATGGAATGTATAATACACAGTTCTGAGCAGTTACACGGTGTGTCAGATCACAACCTAAAGGAAAGTTCGGTAAAGAAGGTGGGAGGGGGGGGGGGCGGGCACAGTGAAATGGTAGTGCAAAGAGTGCTTCAACATTAATCACAAAGGTTTAAGTTGTGTGAAGAATCTTGAAATGATTTTAAAATTAGAATTCTAGGAGAAGGATGCTTTACTTAAGCAAGCGTGATTTGAAATCATTCATCCATCTTAGCAGTTTGCATTGTATGCTTGCTTGAATTGATTGTCATCAAGTCCAGTATCTCCGCAGTTGACTTTAATCAACCATTAAATTGAGACAGAAGTCTGTTTTGGGCAAATGGATCCACAAAACGGAGTGGAGAGTGACATTTTTACGGCATGGTTAAAGGAACCATATTGTGAACAAAAGCCTTTTCTTAAATGAATTGTGGATTTGGCTGGTAGGGATTACTCAGAAGGGGTTGGTTGGGGGTCATTTGATTGTGCCAAAATCAGAAGTTAGCCAATGTTTAGCTTCTTTGTTACTGGTCTTTTCTTTTCCAAGGATCCTACCCAGCAACCCCAGTCGGGCATAAGAATAAGAAGTTTTGATTTAGGCTTTAAGATGGCTTCACCTGCTTTTGTAATGGAAAAAAACCAAAAGTCTGGCAGATAAATCGCTTTGTGCATCCATGAGATTTATTAACTGTTAAAAAATATAAAAAGAATTACGTTTTTAATTGAAACGTGTGCTTACTACAGTTATAGCCATCGTCTCTCTTTTTATTATCAGGAAGATGAACTGAGAAAAGAAGGTGGGAAGTATGCTCATTTAAATGAAGACTTGCATGTTTTGGTTGAAGTTTATTCTGAAATATCAGATTGTTTTGTGAGGCTTTCACATGCATTATCTGAACTAAGAAAATATCTGGTCCCAGTGAGTGTAAGTATGGCATCAACACCTGTATTTTTCTGTATTTACAGCGCTCTGCCATAGTAATTTTCCCACCTGTTGTTACATTGTTAATTTGTTGTGGAAAATGGCAGATGAAGACAAGCTTTAATTTGAAGATCTTTTTGCTGCTAGTTCAAGCCATTTTCTATATATTACTAAAACTCTGATCCTGTATGCGTGTATCTTCCCGAAACTCCGTCTAAATGGGGCACGAAAGCGCTATAATTTTATGGTCACCTTACTCGCCATCCGACTGCGGTGTACAGTAGCGAGTTTCATTTAAATTTGGCGGCGAATAATGGAATTATTAAGACTTTTTGTAATTATCACTAGCAAACCGTGTGCTTGAATTTAGCGGCCGCTTTGTCTAATTTATCGAGAACGAGGCTACTACGGCTGCTTAAGCGAGCCCGCCATTTTGAATACCTCTTGGTGTCCGGTGGTTAGGCACCACATTATGGTTTGGCAGTTATTTTGACTACAGCACGAGACGTCCGGAGGTTATAGGCGGGTGTGCAGCAACAAGGTTTATTAAGACTTCTGTGATTATTACCAGCAATGTAGTGTGTTTTAATTTAGCGGTTGCCAAGAATGTTGTGATTAAACGCCTGCTTCATTAAACAGCGACTCCTGATGTAAATGCCCGACTTTCCATAAAATTACAGTTTGACCACCCGATAATATTAAAATTGTGTGTCGTCTTTTTGTCATCAACCGCTGTCACAATGGGAACCCAACGGGTTCACGGGTCGTCTAGTTTACATTAAAAAGAGCATCTGTATTGTACCTGTAAGATTTGTATCATGGTTTGGTCCAAGTTGGCCCATATTTATGAAAGAGATGCTAATTCCACATTGGCAGGAAGTAGATTAGCTGACAATCAAGATCTGTATTGCGGTACCCAGAAAAGAGTCTGAAATCTGAAAGCTTTGATTCCTTTTTGCATGAAGTATGGCATGTAGCATCATCTTCCTCAAGAATATAGGCAATGAATTTCAATATGCTTTGTCAGCACAATGGTGGATGTCTTTAAAATGACAAAGTACTCAGCAGAGCAAACAAATCTGTTTTTCATATGACCATGTTCTAAAAACATTGAGATTGAATGTCTCCAAACCAGATGTGTTCTGCTGAGTGTGTTCTTTGACCCAGACTAGTTGAAACTTTTTATTTCTATTATACAGAAAGAGCTTCTTAAGTGGTATACACCATCTGTATCCAAGTCATTGGACATAACTTTGAATTGCTCTTTAGTTCATTTCTGTTGTATGGGTGATGAGGCAGTTCTTGTGGTGGAGTCACTGTGGGAGATTTTTCAGGAAGCTGTGATATAGCAGTGACATTCATCTGAGTGAACTTCACAATAATGTTAGTTGCAGATATGAAAAATGGCAAGGTCTTTGGTAATCTGTCACTGACTCTGGCTACTGTCAAATGAACATGGGTAAATAGAGAATTAACATGAAATCCACGTGCTTTTAGCATGGTGATGTGTATTGCACACTGTTTATATGCCCATCTCGATGTCCAATATATATACCTAATACCTGAAATATGTAAATTTCATTCATCGATTTATTGGGGTGGCCAAATTAACATGGCAGGCATTGCACGCCTTTACATCAATGTGTATTTAGTTTGCTGGAAATGCCTAGTCTGGGTTAAAATGGTAATTAGTAGGCCTTAAAGTATTTAAATACTTTAAATTGCAGTCTAGTTTTTTGAATGAGTATAGGCTTAAATACATTTAAAAGTATATATGCATGGTGGATGTTTATAATTACTTTGTTTTAAATAGATCTGATCACTTTATTTGTCAAACAAGTTTTGCTATTATAACTTATTGCAAACAACTTTAGTGTTGTATTTTTTATATATAAGGATTACAATGATGAGATCAGACAGCAGCAACTGCAGGAACTAATGTATCTTAATGGAGAAGGTGGTGGCAGAGGTAGGGGCCGTGGTCGAGGTACTCCAACTAATGCCAGAGGTGGTGCACGAGGTGGTCTGTTAACTTCCCCATCTCCTCGAGGAGGAGGCATGGCTGGCAGGTACCTCCTTTTTTTAAAGTTATCATCAGCACTAATCTTATACTTTCTCTCTGTAAAACAGTTAATAGCAATGCTCTTTAGAATAAAATTTCTTCATGTGCTTTCAATTTGCAAAATTTGCTTGTTTTGTAGAATTAATTTCTTGGTGTTTATTTAGTCATGTATATTAATTAACTATCAGAGAACATGAACATAAGCCTTTTCTGTGCAGGGGTGCAGGTGGACCTCCTGCACGAGGTACTCTGGCTGGTCGAGGAACTCCAACAGTGAGGGGTGGGCTGGCACGTGGTGGCATGTCTGCAGGAAGAGGAAGGGGACAGCCTCAGCCACAGATGCAGATGGAACAAGGATATGAAGATTATGTAAGTTGAGTAATCTGTATATTACGATTGCTTATTACTTGATTTTTTTTTTTTTTTTTTGCATTAAAAGGCTACTAATCTGAAATGCTTTGCCTTAAATCTTTCAGGGATATGATCAGACCTATGGTGAGGGTTATGGTGAACAGACCTATGGAGAACAGTCATATGAGCAGTCATATGGTCAAGCGTGAGTTTTTAGCATTATACCATCATAGTATGTTTAATTTAATTTGACTGATCTTTCAATGCTGTATCGATATTGCGAGTGGTTTATAAAGTGAATTTCTAAAATGTAAATTTGTTAATACTTAGGAAAGAAATGGAAAAAAACAAGCTTAGCACATGTTTTAATAATTTGTTACACCATTATACCGATAATAAATGCAGAAATTACTTTAAGAGAATTTGAGTATGAAATTTTATTAGTTAGACATTCAGAAAGATTATGAATGTGGCTGACTATTTAAACAATACTCCAATTCTGTACACATGAGGAGGGGGTAAATTTTCAGAGTGAAAAACAGCTAATTTTATTAAATTGTTTTCTGATGAATTTGATTGTCATTTTCAGTGACACACAATACTTTGATTATGGACATGGAACAGGTGCATCATTTGATGATGGTGGTTATGGTAAGTATAAACTTGGATACCTTTCACTATCAGAAGTGCTGTACAATATCATTTTGAAATTGGTAAACTTTCAAAAATTGAAAGGCTACATTTATGTGTTGGAGATGATCAAGGCACAGGATTTAAGAGTTGAGTGTGTGGTTAAACTTTAAATGTTTTTAGTGACTTTGGTATACTGTTAATCAACAACTGGCTTAATTCACCATAACTTGGTTATCGGTACCTAGGAAGTGTTTTATCTGGTGTTCTTCCAGATTTAAATGCTTGGTTAATTAGGCCAAAAAGAAAACAACAGAATCATAGTACAAAGGAACTGTTTCCCTTGTCTCCAATTTCTGATACAGTACAATATTTGAATTTATAATGGTGGAAGAAAAACAGTCTTGTTTCTTTAATGATTAGTCGGTTCTTTTAAACACTGGTGAGGTCCTATTTATTACATATAATGCTTAATTAAAAAGATATTGCATTTTAGTTAATTTAATTGTGGTTTACACAGTTTTCAAAGACATTGTACAGGTTTGGTTTTAAATTTTGTGATTTGATACTACTACCTCTAAAATTTCTCACAGTAATAATTTGCTACCTTGTGTTCCTGAATATCTACTGTATTTTTGGTGATATTATAATATGCTTTTGTATTAAGAAAAATTGATTTCTCTTTGGCAACAGGTGAAGGAGGTTGGGGCTCTGGTGGTCAAATGAAAGCACCACCGGCAAGAGGTGGAACAAAAGGACAATATCGTACACATCCATATGGCAGTGGAAGAGGTGCTTATTAAGATTGCTCATCTTTTATCGCTGAAGCAGCTCCAATTGGAAAGGTCAGATATGCTTGCTGGGACTGCAGAGAACCAAGGTATCTTAATGATACTCTGCTGAAATCATCCTACATCAATTGTCATCCCCCCCTTTTTCTTTTCTTTTTTAAAAATTTTTCTAAATTTTTTTAAAAATATTTTATTTTTCCCCATTCATAAAGGATGACTGGAACTATCTCATTCCTAAACTTAACTGTTAAATGAACTGGAAGACAGACAAATCAAGACTTTAGCCATCCTTTTAATTAAAAAAAAATAATAAACTGTCCATTTCCTGTCACAATATCTAAATGTTTTTAGTGAACAAATTTGTCATCAAGCAGTAGCATTTTTGCTTCAGTGTCAAGTGTAGACTTAAAAATTTGTCAAAATAAAAATGTCAAAAAGTCTTCTAAATTTAGTCTTGTAAATGTAGCCAAACTATTTAATGAAGATAACTATTATTGTAATCACTGGGAAGGTAGATGCTGTAGGCTCTCAAATGGTTTGTAGTGTGAACTAATACTAACATTTCTTTTAATTAAAATCCTTATCTACCACACTGACTTAAAGATGGTTTGAAGTAAGTAAATGAAATCTAGATTTACAAAACAGCTATGCAGTTTCTACCTAAACCTGTGATAAATGTCTTAAGACGCTACAATAAATCAAAGAAGAAAAAAATTGGGGCACATGATGCTCAACCTAAATCTAACTTAAGGATAGAGCCCAAATATTAGGTTTCACTTAAATTGTGATTTATAAATTTTCAGTTTAATAAAAAGTTGTAAACATTGCATATAGATTAAATTTTGAAACTAAAACAGCTTTCTGGGTGCTGTAGGTTTAACCAAAAGAAAAAATGTCCTAAAATTATTTAAGATGGGCTTCTATCCTTAAGATAATTAAGCTTGTATGTGACCCTTCAAAATCTTAATTGCACACAAAACAGGCCAGCCAAACAGCCGTGGCCACTTTTGATGAATATACAGCTTACAGTTTTGTCATTTTTAGGAAAGACATTTTTGTCATTATTTATGGCTATATTTATAGTCGGAATGTTTTTAAAAAAAAAAAAAAAACAGCAACAACAAAAACACAAACAAACAAAAATTGTACTTTCAAGACTTACTGGTCTTCTGGCCAGTTTAATTTTTCCTGATGACTGCAAGGGAGAGAAAAAGACCCCTCAAGGAAACGATCAGCGCTTAAGGTATCTAACCAAGGACAGCCTCCTAAACTAATGGCAGGTAACGTGGTAATCTTTTCTTACCATTTAAGTGGTAGTGCTTTATAGTAAATGATTGCCCAAAATTGTACCAATGGAATAATCTAAACTTGCCTCAAAACTTAAATAACAAAACAAACAAACCTTTTTTAAATAACAATTAAACATACTTTTTATAATTTTGAAATGTTAGATTGTGTAGGCTTCATATAATGTAGTGTTTTAAACTTCCTATCCATATATAAACTTTCCCTTATTAATAACAATGAAAACTAAAGTGTATTCTTTAAAAAGGAAAAATATATAAAAGTAACCCTTCCCTACTACTAATTTTTTTCTTAAAAAAAATTTTCCTTGCATGTTTTTTGGGGGTAATCTCTAAAATTATTCAGAAAATTTGACTTTGAAATTTTGGAATTTGCATGTTGTACATAATCTTAAATTTTTCTATGTAAATGTATGACTAATTTGGACAATTTGACTGACTAAGATTCTAACAAATTTTCTGCTTATTTTTACAGGTTTTGGTCTTCAAAGTGGCCTCCAAGAAAGCAGGTAGTGTATGCCCTATGAAAACATTCAAATTTTTTATTTTTTAAAATTTACATGACAAAAATAAATATTTTTACACAAACTTTTGTCTTAGTTTTGCAATCAGAAATAAATTCATAATGAAAGTTCATGTACATTTCTACTTTAAATTAATGTATAATCACTTTTTTTTAGTAAATGTTGCAAGATAATTAAAAACTTTCTGAATTCTTACAAATAATGTGCAAAATATTCAAATTGCTGACATTTTCAAACATCTCAATCTGCCATGAATCTACTATATCCATCCAGCACATTTAATCTTTCCAGGAATATAAATATCAATTAGAAAAGAATAAGACAGTGTATTCAGGGATTGTATTTCAGCTTTGACACCTTGATTAAGCAGCAATTTTATCTGAAAAAAGAAAATTCAAAACAACTTTTATTTTTTCATGAAATATTTGCTGAAGAGATTTTATATACAGAGGAAACTTAGTTTAATTGAAAGAATTTAACATCTAAAAGAATATATAGTTTTCACAGAAGTCTTGATTTAAATTTATGGACAGTTAAATATTAGGAAGTATTTACCTCATGATTCAAAGTTTCATTAGACTTCACATAAGGTCTATGTAGTAGGTTTTTTGCTTTTTCTCTGTCTATTTTAGTTAAAGGAACTGTCATGCTTTCAGGAATTCTCAACCTGTTAGAAAATAAAAAACAAAATGAAATTTCAAGTATACCTTCTAAAATTGTAAATAAAACCCAGCTTTGACTGCTATAGAATCTACAAGTTAACTTAGGATGGTTCATTAAGGACATTCTGTATTTGACAGGTAAATGAACTACTAGAAGATTAAAAACTGGATTCTTCAGGATGTTTGATTCTTGTGCTATAGTAGAACTTTATTGCCACCCTGTATTATGTAGTGTACAATAGTTGCAATAACTTTCCCTCAATGAAAAGGCATTTAACAGAATGGAATAATCCAGAGCTGACTCCATAAAGAAATTCCATGTGCATGCATTAGTTTATAAATTTTTTTTTTTTTTTTTTGGAATAAAGAGTGTGTGTTGAAAGGGATGCTGTGTTTGTAATGGTAAATGACTAATTCTTTGCTATCCCTTGAGGATTATTGGAGTAAGGATAGGTGATTTTACCCTACTTTTTGCACAAAAAATTTAATTTTTCTTTAGATTTTTGGACATTACCTTTTCATTTGGATTATTGAACTGTTTTGTGCTATTTGAGTCCTTCCATGACTTTAATGTTCTTTAATAAAACTTTAGTCAGGTAGGTGGATTTTGAACAGCCATTTTGAAAATGATCTGAACATTTATGCTTGTAAAATGTATTTAAAGCCAAAGTAAGTTACTTTGGGAAAGTTGCTTCATTATTATTATTATCTTTTTTTTTTTAATGTTAGTAAATTTGCATATCTTCTTCCTCAGTTTGTTACACTCAGATGTTCTTTCATAACACTTTTTTCCTGTTTATTCTCTTGTTTGTGATTACTCAAAATACATAATATATATGTTGTTGAAAAGTAATATAAACTATTAAAACAATTGGAATTAAGCAAAAAAAAAATTTAAATGAACCACCTTGTAGTTAATGCATTTTTTTGTGCTGTTTCAAATTAATTTTGGCAATTGTGACTCTTTTATTACCTTTCAAGAAAATGGTTGGTTACCTACTTCCTGCATTTATGAAATCCAAACAGACTTTTGCCTCAAAGCAGCAAATATTAATATGATAAATTCAATTCCTTGACTTCTACATGATGCAGGAGATGCTCATCAAATACTGAAAATGACTTCAAATAAATTTGTATAAAACCTATGGCATGAAGTTATATCTAATAATTTATCTCAGAAAACCTTTTACTTATACATGCATTATCTGCTTCTTAAACACACTAATGAGAAATAAGATCGTATAAACCAATAATTTTGATACAGGTTGAGCAACTCAAATCTGGCAGCCCCAGGACTGAAACCTTAATGCATTTTAGGTAAATTCAATAGCTTATAGTTGGTCTAGGCCTAAGAAATATATATGGGACGAAGTATGAAAAATAGTATATAATAAAATTTAGTTTTTCACTTAAAGATTTCTTCTTGTATCAGCTTCAATATAAAGGTGAACAAAATTTTATGCAGGTGGGATGCCTTGGGTACTTGCAGGTAACCAGCACTCTTCTGGGATGCACTACAAAATATGTTAATTTTAATTGTTTTGTGAATTTTGGTTTTTCTTGGATCTTGTGTACTTGCATAATGCCATCATTATCACTTTTGATTCTTCTCAGGATGTAACATAATATCTGCAATTTCATCATCAGTGAATGCACTCCAGGAGCACCATTGTCAACATTTATAAGTATCTTTCACATCACTTGCATATTTCTGCAGTTCAGAAATCATTTTTTGATTGATTGAAAACTTTAAAAATCATCAGCATCAGACTGTCAGCAACTAAAGTTTATGCGTGTGTTTAGTGATATCAGTATATGCATTAGCAACAGTGCCGTCCGTCAGAGTAAATTCCTTTAGAAATCCTTGGATTCCCCCAGGCCTCTGTTGCATGCACTGAATGTATCCCTCATTTCGTTATATTTTTCATTGAGCGTAGAATTCCTTGCTCCTTGGGCTGTCTGTATCAGTGATGTAATGTTGAGGGTAGGCTATAAGCTGAGCATTTGGGTATGGTGGCGTAAGCTGAACTGAACTGAGCAGAGCAATTATCCAGCAGCAACAATTTTACACTTCTAATTCAGGCCAAATGGCCTTGCAGTATGCATATGCCTCAGGTGAAAGTGCTGCTTCTGTTCTGAAAAATTGGATTACCTGTACTTGCTTGCTGGCATAATAATGGACAGGGAATATTTTCACCCATTAAAGCATCTTAGATGCTGGCTTTTCTCAATTATCATCAGTTTGGTTTTGTATATCCCTGCATCATTAGCACAGCCAAGAATAGTAACTCTATCTTTGGCATCTTCACTCCACTTGGTGCCTCATCAGCTGTTGTCAGGGTCTTGTCTTTGCACATTTTAAAACATTCCATGCTGCCACTTAAATTTGGTTAACAAACTTTAGTGCATTCACATGGATTTCATGAAATATCGTTGTTTGGGTTATTAAGATACGACATGACAATGGAAATCCCTCTGCCATTTCTGCTCCATCATCACTTTCAGACTTATGTAAAGTTTTCCTCTTTTTCATTTCTTTCTGCACATCACTTGGAGCATAGAACTTTCATGATTTGGTCTTTCTGCTTATTCATGTCATAAATGGATGAGGTGCTGAAGTAATTACACTTTGCAGTTGACAAATAATTATGCTTGCTTTTCTCTGTTTCCCACTTGGGGGGGTGCCTGCTAGTTTTGACATGCTGGTGATGACAAAGTAAAATGTAAAATTGCAGAAAACACCAATAAAGCACACGAGCATCTGAAGGCAGCAATGTACCCGAAGTACTAACATGGCTTAGCCTTGGTCAAAGGTCAGATGTGTTCAGATTGGGTACCAGGAATGACCTGTTTCTTATTGACTTTGCTCTGAGCACAGGAATTGCCTCTAGTCGGGCATGAAACAAAGTGGGAAATTTGTACAGTTGGACAAAAATTCTGGATTACACTTTTATTTTAAATGGAATATCTTCATAAATGTATAGTTTTTGAATGTTCAGCCTGTACTGTTAAATAGCTGTCTTTAATATGAATAACTATATAAAGCAATTGGCTATCATTTGTTTCCTTGGTTGGTGGTGTTGTATCTTTTATTTGTCTATAATCACTATTGCAAACATTGGTTATTCTGACGTAAAATAGTCTTACTAAAATTATATTTTTTAATGAAAATTTGTTGTGACACTTGATAATTGAATTTACAAGCTCAACAGAAATAAAGTACTGTTTTCTAATTTGACTAAATATATTACCTGCCTATGTCACTGGGAAATATTCCTAACCACTTCATGCTTGGTACAGCAAGAAACTCTGTTTCGAAAGCCAGCGACTAAAATACAAATAAGATATGAAACCAGATAATATTCCACAGTAATTTACTTGAACAAGTTCATTGGGAGCAAAGTATACCCTAAATTTTCTACCATAAAACATCAAAACTATAGCCTGTGCAGCCAAACAAAAAGAATATATTTAATATCAGTTATAACTATTAGTTTTAAATCCAGGACTTTAAAATAAAGTATTTTTCTTGATATTTGGTATGCTGCAATGAAATAAGCAACAGAATGAATGAAATGCCATCAAATACAAAGGGGTGAAGAGGGGGAATAATTTTATAAACTATGTAATGCTTACATTTTTGTGGATGTTGTGATAGGTCTTATACATTAAACAGTCTATTTATGTGTATAGTTGAAACTGCCCTAGATCACATGGCATCAAAAAAAAAAAGTGCATGACAATTGTTTCGATATTTTAAAAATGAGAAAAAGTGCTTACATTTTGCATTAGTTTGTTGTTTATGCAGTAAAGTGATTTGAAGATCAGAAGTTATTAATCTCTATTTCTGGTATAACAAACCAAGGGATTCTTGATAAATCTACACAAAAAGCACTTCAGAATCTACCTCTTAAGTTTTGGAGATTTCCAGCTGTGGCACATTAATTTAATTTCTCTTTAGCTGGTTATTGGATCTTTCTGAGGAACAATTTCTGCAGTCATCTCTGCAAATGTCAAGATCATACAGTTAATCTGGTTCATTGTTTGTTCTCGAAACTACTATCTGATGCAGCTGAAAGATACTTCCTTTCAAGCTCTACTAAGTGTATAGCATCCAAAAACTAGCTTTTCATTAGAAACTAGTGCAAGAAATGTTGCTTGATGCTGCAAATGATGCTTAGAACCATCATGTCAAGTGGCTGCTTATCCTGTCATTGAAGGATTGCAGCCAATGTGCAAAAATTATCATCCAAGCATTAGTGTTGGTATGATAAGTTTTTACTGATATTCCTGATCGCCATAGGTCTCACCTTGTCTAACCCTTTTCTCATTTTGCCACCACTTGTATAGGCTTAATCATACTGCATGATAGAAAAGTCTTGTTTTTATTGCAATTGTAAATGCAATCTAGTGGATAGAAATCTATTTGATGCTTCAAATGTTTCCACACAGTTCTTTGGCAAGTTTGTTAGTTTTCATTTTCAACAGGCAGCTGTCATTCTTGACTTTCTAAACACTTTTGCAATTAATAAGCCAGTTAAACAGCAGTTCATCAATATCAGCCACCTTGTTTCCATTTCATATACTGTTTCAAATTTTTCCACAGCTCTTCAAAATTTTAGAACAAAAAACCTGTGATTCAGCTTCCATTGTTCAAAACATCCATTCGGTCATGGTATTTTTCTTTTTTTGTTGATCTGACTTCAGAGAATTTTTGTTTGATTTCCATACAACATAAACGATTGAAATACTGAAAGCTTGATCGAACCATTTTCTTTTAGAGGCAATCAAGTAACCAATACAAATGCAGCATTTTGAACATAATCTTTATCTAATTTGGTTAAGTCTCAAAGGGATTTCTGCATGCCATATTAGGAGGAATTACAATAAAATGTTTTTAACAATATGAAATATAGAGGTAAACTACAGGACTTATTGCATTAAAATGAAAATTGGAAATAAGTGGATACAACTATATATAAACACAATACTAGATATATTAGACCTTGCATTATTAGTTACAGTTGCCATGGTCATTGTTGAAGGTGCATGATCCTTCAACCCAAGGCTTGTGTCATATGACTTGAGATGTACCTGTAAAAGCTACCATTGTCAGTGATTCTAAATCTGCATAACAATAGTCAGTTTTATTTAGAAATGCTCAATGAAGTTACCAAACAGCATGGTGCTTCTATGATTTAGCATAGGCAGTGATACCTAGCCATAGCTAGGTTGCGGACTGGAAATAGATGAGCAGATGTAGCTGCTGAATTTGGTTTAACAGTGTTATGAAAGACCTCACTGAGTGCCACAGCAGTACTGGCTGCCAGTATAACCACTATTTTAATAGATACCATATAGAAAAACTTGTGGCAAGTCCATGGGGCCTGTATCTTTGACCAGACTATGAAATTGGCTACACTGTTAAACTACAATAGGTGCCTAGTATTTCACTTACCCTAATGCCAACTTTCTTTGTGGAGGACTTTGGCAGATTGAAACTAGGTTCTTTTTTTACGATGGTTATGTCTGGCAAGAACCAAATGTTATGCTATGTGTATAATGTGTTAAGAGAGAGGTCATTTTGTAGGTAGAGTTAGCATAAAGTGTTGTCACAACCACAAAAAGTGAATTTTTCTGATGGAATTGTTATGAGATAGTAATACGTGGATGAGGTCATACCATTTGTTTGAAGTCAGTAGTTCACCCTTAATGCATGTTAATGCAATGCTATCGACCTTTTTTTGATTTATTGTCTGAGCTCACCATCTATACTACTGGTATAGATGTCACCCACCCAAGCCTATTTTACAGCAGCAACCATAATTATTGCTGTACCCACTGGCACAAGGTATTTAGATGACTGGTTATAATTCATAGCTCAATTATTGAATTTTCCGTGCCAATATCATCAGTCTTAGGATATATTTTCCTATTCACTGTCAGGGATTAGCAGAAATTGTTCTATCCAACTCTTTAGACATCACTCTCCACAATACCTACTATGTTGTTGCCCACTTTCGTTACATTTCATCCACGTGTGCTGTATTTGCTAGATTCAATCACTGATACTCTCTAGTAATAGGTCACTTTTCATCCTGGATCGAAAGCCCACTTTACAATTATATTCATTGTAGTTAATATCACATTCTTTCCACAACATTTCTTTTGGTTAAGATAATGCCCCAACATTATTCAGACTATCCAGATCAACATGCTAAATGAAATACTGTATCTTCAATAGGGTCCTTCACTGTGAGAAAGGATTGGCTCCCAATGGGCCATTGCTTGTAGCAGCTGCTTTAGAACTGCACTAGAATGGGACAATCGCCTACTGGCAAACTTTCACAACATTTCAGAAACTTGAGCTCTTACATTATACAAATGGCATTATGAAGACAAATTTTCAAGACTCATCATTCCCCTAATAGAACAATTGATTCTATTCCATGAATGTGCAATGTTCATCCGTGTAATGATTACAGTGTTGGTCCTTCATTTCAACTTCATTAATTAAAAACAAAACCATCTGAATGGCATTCAATGATCAAAAGGTTGAGACTATTTGGACAATTGCCCCAGCAATTATTCTAATTTTTGTAGCCCTACCTTCACTGCATTTACTTTTCCTCTTAGATGAGGTTAACCCTTTACTATTCATCAAGGTAATTGGACATCAGTGGTATTGAAGTTAAGTACTCTGATTTTCTCAATGTAGAATTTGATAAATAATTCCAACCAGAGACCTTATAGAAGGACAATACTGGCTCCTAGAAGTAGACAACTGCCTAATTTTCCCAACAATAATTGATATTTGGGCCTTTATCTCATCTGCGGGTGTTCTTCACTCATGAACAATCCCATTTATAGGAATCAGGGTAGATGCTGTACCAGGTCAGCTCAATCAAGTAAGATTTCTCTCAGTACCCAGTCTTATGGCCAATGTTCTGCACTTTTACCCATGCCAGAACAGTCTAACCACTTTCAGGAGGAAACCTTCCAGTGATGGCCTGTTTTCCCAACAGACCATATTAGTGATTTTTAGGTGCATTGAATAGCAACCAAGTGTTCTGGGACCATGGACTGCTGCACCAAGCCTTAATGGTAGAGTGAAGACTGCCAAACATTTGGTGAACAGTATAAGATGCGGTTGCAAGCAGGAGCTGATCATTCACACTGCTAGAGGTCTTGACTTTTGTGTGTAGGTAGTGAATTTTTGTCATCATGATGTTACTAAGTGAACAAATGATGTCCAGACATGGGTGATTTTGAATTGTGCAAATGTTTTATCCTCATATTTGTACATTTTATAATCAGTATTCCTATATTGATTTGATCAGTGTATATATAAAATAAGCAATTTTATAATAAATTGATAGTATTACAGAATTTGCATATTTTTTAATGCATTTGGAGAAAAAAAAAACTTGATTGGTGGCCACAAACTAGAATTTTATTTTGAGCTATGGTTCAGTTTTGCATCATAAGTTCTTAAATAAAAATCACTTTTTGTTTTTAGTGAGAGATAATCTTTGTTTTATTAACTTAACATATTCTTAAAAACATCAATGATTTGTGCACACAGCAATGTATATGTATTTAATTTTCTTACTTTAGATCCAAATTTATAAACAGCCATTATTTCAATTCCTAGAAGAAAAAAAGTTAAATATGAAATATATAAACCTGAAAAGGAAACATTAATATACTGTTATTTTTTTGTTTTGTTTTTTACATCAGTATAAAGTGAATAATTTTTAAATATTTTTATCAAAGTATCTGTGATTACAAAATGTTAATATTCATTATGCACTGAATTTCTATTAGATTTATTTATTTATTTGTCATGGTGGGACAATTTACATGCTTTTGTTTTTTTTTTCCTAGATTTTACATACTCAAAATATTTAATGGAAATCCTCATTTAAAAATAAAATTAATCTTTTAAGATGGGTGAATTTTGTTTGTATTTGCATATGCACAAATTCATAAACATTTTACATTTTATTTTTGGTTTATAGTTTATCATTGATATGGATAGCCTTTTTATATTAAAGTACATACCATGAGGATCAGCATCTGCAATAAGAAATGTTGGTACTTGAAATTGATCCCAAAGTTTTCTCAAAATCATCCTTGTGTTTACATCAGGAAAACCTTTTCCCTGTATATATAAAGACAAGTTACAATTTTTTTTGTTTGTTTTGTAATTATAATCCTTTGTTTTAGGTATGAGCATTTTTTAAATTTAAAAACTTAATATGCTATCCTGGATATTTAACGAAAAAGATTATATTATTTTTGCGCACAAACTTAATGAGTAGTAAGTTGCATTTGTAAAATAGTGGATTATATATTAATTTATGGAAATTATCTTAATATATTTGAAATAAAAAACAGACTTTTATGAAGAGCTAAACTATATGAAATCTAGCTACATCTGTTTACATTTTTAGAATCTAGATTTATTACACATCATGTCTGTGTATGGAAGATATTTTCCTCCCTTCTCCCAATGATAAAACATGCACTGAAATGTCAGTTACAGATGCTAACTTTAACAAAATTTTTTTAGAACTTAGGTTACCAATTTTCATATTCTGTCAAATTCTATAATGTTCTGTTAGCTAAAACTAAATGTTAAAAACCCAACAATCTATTTGCTGTTGTCTGGGATTACATTTTGGAGGCATTATGATAGTTTTAGAATTACATGTTTTCATATGAACTTTATCCATGAAAGTACATAACTTATTTTGTCAAGCGTTTTTTGCATCTATGGCTATTGGACTGGTACCAGCAATTTTTCTTATGATAATATATGTACAGTTGAGAATGAAGCAGTTAAATATATTCTCCACAATGTAGTGCTAGTACAATCATCTAAATAAGAGGTGATGAAAAAAAACCAGTAACAAGTATATTGAGCTGTACTTACTGTAACAATTATACATGGAGAAAACTTTTCACAAAACCAGTTGGCAAGCAAATGTTGAAATGTTGCATCCTTTTCTACTACTAGGACAAATTTTGCTTCAGAATGCATATCTAAAAAATTGGTTAAGATTAGTTGAGCACAGCATTCCAACATGCTGGCTTAAACAAGTTTTATGTAGATCCTTTAGTAGACAGAAACCTGTAGTAACTTTACTTCACTTGTCCCATAACCCATAGGAAGTTGAGAGACAGAGAGGTGTCTAGGGCATTTTACACCCTGTTGGAGCCCATCTCCAGGTTGGTAGTAATTTCTACATGTTAAAAAAAAAAAAAAAAGTTTATCATTGCAGGTTTTGAAGGTAATTTACTGATGGTTCCTGTTAAAAATCACAGGTAAACTTTTGAAGACAATCATTCTGTTATCAGCTAATCAAGATTATATAACAAACTGGTAAGCATTTTCAAATCCAGAGTCCTGTATCTTTTGTATTAATTCAATTAGGCTAACTCTTAGATATTATAACTCACTTTGTACACACCTCTGACTTAGAGTGGAAAAAAATGTTGCATCTATTGTATTATTAGAATATTTTAATTCAGTAATTAGAATATGTACTTAGGCATTTAGTAAAAGTTCTGATTTTTTTAAAGGATACTGTTGATTCCTTTCACATGGTTTGGTATTAATATACCCTACAAAGGAAATTTCAACAAGAATTAAATAACTACATTTATCATAAAAACACTTATATGGCAGAATTGTTTCAATTTTTATACAAATTGATTATTTTGCACAAGTGATATTAATTCCAGATATGGCTGGTTGAGAAGCTCGCATACTATACATCAAAAGTCAATGTTACTTAATAATTCTGTTTAAGAAACCAAGGGGAAAAAAGTTTGTTTCTTCTGAAAGCAAAATTACTAATTTTTCTCTAAAAGTTTTTGTAACAATTATTTAGCCAATTTTTCCATGTTAAAATCAATGCAAAACATTGTGTACTGTTCGGCTTTTTATTAATTGATAAATAATAATAAATTTATTTATTTATTTATTATTATAACAATTCATTAAAATTTTGTTTAGCAAAGAAAGAAAGGAATATGTTTATGTGTGTGTTGCTTTAGAGGTTATTAAAATCCATAATCAGAAGTAAATGAAACTAATTATTGGGAAGTTTTCATATTTAGAACTAAAAATGGTGTACTTGGCAAAAATAATGGCATTTATTGCTTTAGTGAATTTCTCTATAGGCAATTTTGCCCTCCATTTTAATAGATAGGTCTTTAGTTATTTAGTAAATGAGATTTGTTACAGGAAGTAATTAAATGTAACTCCAGAAGTGGGTTACATGACCTGTTGCCAAGTGAGATACCCTGTCCAAAAATGGGAAAAAAAACTAAAGGAAAATATCAGTTTTTAGTTGTATTTTGAATACCAGAAAAAAAGATTACATTCTTTCAGATGGTTTGTAGAGCAAAAGCCAACTACTGTATTTTATAAGTATGGTTCTTGTGGTATCCTCTTTTGTGTTGTCCAACCATTGACTGCTCATTTATTCCTTATTGCTGAGAAGAGTTGAATTGAATGTAAGGAATTATTGTGCTACACTAGATCATGAAACTTCAGAGAAAAAGAGAGCATCTACAGTCAAACTTCCCATTACTGAACATCTTTGGGACTGACCAAAAATGTTCACTAATTGGAGGTGTTCACTAATCAGAAATTATGTTGAAAGATGATAAAACATCAAAATATGTATGAAATTAATCACAGATTTATTGTTAAGGACATGAAATAAAATTATCAGAAAAAAATATGTACACAATCTTTATACACGTGTAAAATAAAAATGTTCATTGTATATTATTCATTGTTTGTTGCATTGTGAATCGGAACTCTTGAAAAAGTCCTTCAATTTTTTCTCTTGGACGTCATGGCCTTTTCAATATTCGAAGATGATTTGTTTTTGTTTTCCATTGTAAAATATTTATGTGATTTGAGAATTTTCCTAATTCATATAATTCTGCAACACACACACACAGAAATTTTACAAATAGAAAGATAATTAAAATAAATTTATAATGATATAACCACACAGACACAAAAGATTCAGCCATGCATGAAAGGGACCAGGTGCTGGAGGTGAAAAATATCTTTGTTAAATTACAAATAGAGGGCTGTGGTTTCTTAGTGTGTGATATGGCTTTAATGTGAACAATTGCCTGATGGCTGATATGGCTGAGTGAACAAAATGTATGTTCACTAAATAGAATGTCATTTGTATTAAAATTTGATAATTGGGACCAAGAAAAATGTTCACTGTTCACAGTAGAGAGTGGTTCACTAATCAGAAAAAAGCCTAAAATTTGCAATGTTAAAAGATAGGTGAAATTTGGGACCAGGAAAAAATGTTCACTAACTGGAGGTATTCACTATTCGGAGGTGTTCACTAACGGAGGTTTGACTATTTAGATTCTTATGTAGTTAGCCCAATCTGAGCAAAACCATCATAGAACTTGTTACAAAAGTAAGTAAATTTATAAAAAAATTAATGATTTAATGAGCTTGAATAATTAAGAAACAATATTTTTAAAAGTTATTAGAGTACCTTTTGAAGTAATAATTTTAAAGTGAAATGTGAATATCTTAAACTTGATTTTCAAATGACCACATTAGTAAACAAGATGAAAATATAAAGCTGAAAATAAATTATTTTATTAAAGATAGGAAAGGAAAATTAGTGTATACTTACTGTTTTCCTATTTCTACAGTCAAAATAATTTCCCTCTTTGTCATAAAACTGCAAATCTCCAGCTAAACAACCCTTTGAAGTTGCTAACTGAAAGTAGTTTAAAATCAAAAGAGTTGTTTTTTACTCGTTTAATTTGTAGTTTTGTTTGTTGAAACTATACAGTCGTCTCTCTCTCTTTTTTCTTGATCCTTTCATTGCATGAAACCGATTTGGTTTTACTTTTTTTGTTTTCAATTATTTAAAATCTGGAAAAAATAAACTTTATATTTTGATTTTAGTTGGCTTAATTTTAATATGCAATTGTTTGTGATCTGCATGAATATTTTTAAATACAATTTCAAAATATAACTGATAGATTTTTCAGAAATAAAATTCATTTTTGAAACAAAATTTCAGGCAAACCTGTTATTTAACTTTTCATATGCTCAGTTTTACAAAATAAGCAAAAGTTTTTGAATTATGCTAGAAAAAAATTCTCTTAAAAGCAGCTCTCTCACTGCAATATGTACTAAATCACTGAAATTATGAAAAGAAAAAAATTTTTGAACTTTGAAAGGTAAATTGTCAATAGTATGATCTAACCCTAAATAAAGTAATAAAATGAAGCTGATTCTGTATATTAAAAAATCAAACAGTAGCAGTAATAATAATAATAATAGCATGTTTGATAGCTTTTCAGCATGGTATTGTTAAGTAGGTCATTCTAAGTAAATTATCAAAATGTTTATATTGTTTTTGAATTGTTTAAAATATCCATCTATTTAACAAAGGTGATCAAACAGACTAGCTTTTTTTTGCTGATGTTAATAGTAGAAACCAAAAAAATAGTTAATACCTGTGACAACTATCGCTAAGCAGTACGTTTCTATAAGCTATATAGATTGCAGTAGAATAAACTTTGAATTGAATGGTTACAGAGCAGCAGAGATAGTAGGTATCTGCATAGACCTCACATGGCTAGTGAAGGAACTAAACAAGCAGAATGTATTTTTAAAACAAAACGTTGATTAAGTATTTAATTATGTGCAGAATATTTATATTAACTGATGTGTAAGCAAACTAAACCAATACTATAGCTGCCATGAAATTTATACAAAATATTCACTTTGGTTTTAAAATGAAGAGAAATTATCCTCATAAATGCCAATCATATAAACTTTTTTATATTTTAACCATCATTAATAAATAGAAATATTTAATGTAGCATTTCAGAGAAAGAAACGGCTCTTTGCTAGGGTATCCAGACCCTTTCCCAGTTGATGAATATTCACTTTCAATAAGACTATAGAAAAAGACTACTAAAAAGGTCACCACAAACTGTTACATTCAAGTTAAAAAATTTTCAGGTTAAATTTGCAGTTATTGCATCTCAACTTAACAGAGGATGTAAATACCCCTGTGAATATCATCCTAAAGTGGCAATAAATAATTTGATTTACTCACTTTTATTTATGACCTTTTACTTTCTCAAGAGAAACAGGACTAGAAATGTGAATCTCACCAAAATAAAGTTAAATGTATGGCTGTACATAGATATAATGTAAATATGGTAGTTTTGATATATTTAGCACTGAGTAGACAATAACCATCCATTCTGTTGATTTCTAAAGCTACTGTGCTTCACATGATGAAACTGCATCAACTAACTATATGTCAAATATCCTTGGTGGTGGTATAGAAGAAATTATTAGTGACTGACAAAAGTACAGGATTTGTCAAGACTTCACCATCAAGAGTAGTTAGTCATCTGATAACTGTGATAGAACTTTATTAATTCTAATTTTCATAGGAAGCTTGTACTCTGCTTTGCTCTAATAATATGACTAAATCTTCACTTTTCTTGGTGCTTCAAAGCCATAGCTAAAATTTTATCAGCAACACAGTTTGTACAGTACTATCTGTTTATGTTGACATTACTGATCCAAGATGGTGGTGGACCAACTGGTTATAATGGTGTATACACAAACTTGGCATGGACAGTACATTAGTATGTATTGTCTATTTTACTTCATTAATAAAATATTGTAATTAAGGTTTTTAAACATTTTTTCTTGGTAGGAAACATATTGAATAAAGCACAGAGAAGCTTAATCAATTTTTTTCATTATGTCTGTGTGCACCACTGGTTACCTATTTCAAAAAAACAAAAATGAGAATTGCAAAATGCTAAAAATCCCACTCCTGCCTCTATCAAGCGCGCGCACGCACACCAATTATTTTAAAAAAACAATATAAGTAATAGAAAATGTAGTCTAAAACATTGGCAACCATTGTAATCATTGTCTGGTTTTGAAAGAAAGCTTTCAATGACAATTGCTTCATTCTAGACAATTGTTCCTTCTCTACAAGACTGGAAAGCTGGTTGAGTAACTCAAATGCTTTTTTGTTTGTATTGGTGGTGTTGAAAATAGTCATGCAATGAATCTAACTTAACTGCTAACCTGTGGATGTTCAGCTTGTGTATCTCATCTTCCTCAGCTGCTGCCTTTGTAACTGCTTCCACAATGACATTGGTGTGAGACGAGGTTCAGCAGCAGCAGCGGTAGTGGTAAAAAATTCTTTTCTTAATCATAATTTTGAGAAGAGTAGTGTTGGTGTCATCTGAGATGTCACATGGTGAAAATCTATTGAATTTATCATTAGCTTCAAACAGAATTGCATGCATGAAGCAAGTCTACACTGATGTTTTCAATGGATTCCAGGCAGCCAATTTTCTTATGGGCAGGCATCTGAGTAAAAACATTTAAAAAATTTTAATTATACCTTGGTCCATTGGGTGAGTAATTGAAGTTGAATTTGGTAGTAGAAAAACTAATCATATAGCTTTTAGTCCTTGGACATTAGGATAGGCTGAAGAATTATCCATGAGTAATAGAATCGTGTGTTTTTTTAAACTGCATGCAGCAATCAAGTTGCTGAACCTATGAAGTAAAAAATTGTTGATATCATCCAGGCCCCTGGTTTGCTTCATAGCTGACTGGCAAATGGTTGACGTGATTAAAGCACCTTGGCTTTTTGAACTTGCCGATAATTAACAAGTCATGTTTTCGGTTCGGGGCATGTTTGCAGCAACAAGAAGTGACACCCAATCTTTTGGTTGCTTGGTGCTTGGCATCAGATAAAACTTGTGTGCATTTGTAGAAGAGCAATTTAGTCTGCATTGAGGATATTTATGGGATTATATTTTTGAATGCACTTACGCCAGTCATCCAGATTTTGAAGTGTCTGCAAATTAACCTTCCCTACAAAACTGCTTGTAGACCAGGTTATATTGTAATTTAAACTGCATAGTCCAGCCATTGCTAGGATTAAAGTTGTCAACATCCATTTTCTTTGCTAAGCTTTCAGCTTTCTCCACAAAAACATCTTTTGTTAATGCTATGCTTGGGTTGGCTTTAACTGTATCGTTATACCAAGCAAAGAGTGCCTTCTCCAATCCCGGATTTTTTTGTGCATCACATTTTTTGTTTCTATACTCTCATATTCTTTAATTTTTTTGGCATTCATTATCCAGCTACTCAATGTATTATGTTTTACATTGAATTTAGCTTGAATTTGTGTTCCTTCATCAAGTGCCTTCAATGTCTTGAAAGTAAAGTTTTCTTTTTTCACAATGGTTAGCAGCGTTTTTCATCTTTAGACGTAAAGTGAATATAAACTAAAATTGTGCCTGGCTTTTATACACACATTATTTTACACACTTTTATCAAGCAGAGGCACCAAAGCTTCCCAAAGCAATTAAGTATTATATGAAATAAAATTAACACTAACAGTCCAATGAATGTACTTTGTACACCCCACCAGCCCACTTCAATGTGCTCAATGTGTATCTTGTTTTGCATACCGTGACAGCAACCAAAATGTGCTTTCTAACCTAACTGACACAGGACAAAATTTTGAGAGATTAACTAATGAGGGCCACAAACACTAGCTAAGCTTAAAGTGCAGTGTTTGTCAGTCTTAATAATATAACAATGTCCTCTTGTGATATTTAATTTGCCTATGCTCTTTTGAGCTAACTTTATACTTTTGCTGTTTTATCTAAACAAACATGAATTTTGTTTTGGCAAAAATGCCAATACACGTACATGTAGTTGGGGGGGGGGTGAACAAACAAACGGCAGCTTTTATTTTTAAAATTTTTTATTATTTGAAGCAATAAACACCAAAGATGTTAAAATATGTGGGTTTTTTAAAATAGAAAACAGGTGGGAACAAAGACTTCATGTCAACTTATCAGGTTATCTTCTATGTTGACATTGAGAGAAGTGAAATTGCAACGGCAAAGAGGAGAATAGATCAGGACTTTTTTGTGGTCAACATAAACGTAGTACTGTACCATTAAACAAGGTAAATGATTTCCAGGTTAAGTCTTTTGCCATTGATGGCTTGTTTTTTTATGTAGTAAAAAATCTCTAGAATGTAACTTACAATATGCAAGTCCCAACGAGGAACTTCTAACATGTATGATAAATCATCAATTATGGAATCAGTAACTGACTGGCTTCTATAGGTCTTTGTGTCATGATAATAAATGTCACTGCCAAATAAATAAGGTTAGACAAGCATGTTATTAATACAAACTGAATGTGAAAAGCCTGTGTATAGTTTACATTAATTAAAAAAGGACAAAGATAATGGTGTTTGTTTTAATTTTGCAGTTATTTTTTACTTTTGCTCTGAGATGAAATTCTTTTTGTGAATAATATTAGTTTACAAAATATATATAACTACTAGCTGGGATACCAGGTACTGCACAGGAAAAATGGCCTTAGGTTAACATACAGTAACTTAGAACCTTGCCCAGATTCCAAAGTACCTGCACCAAAAATGTGAGGCTTCTAGGAGCTATGGTTTGGCTGTGAAAGAGTAACACATGCACAAACACTTGAATACAAATTAGATAAAAAGAAAATACATTATCCGTAATCAAAAGATTTTAAAGAATGACTAGCCATTTATTAAAAAAAGGGTCGTTATCTTCAGTTGACATATTTAGCAAAAAGCGCTATACTAACAATTTCAAACCAAGCTCAGGTGGTCTTACCGTTTTGTGCTGTGTGAATCACTCTGTACAAGTCTGTAAATGATAGATAAAACTTTGAACATCAGACCTGAAAATGAAGTAACATGGCTTTCTGATAATTTTTATTTTGACAACCGTGTTTTAAGAGTTTGATAAACAAGTACCAAATAAAATATACTGGTATTCAACTAATGATTTTACTGTATTTAATGCAAAGTTATCTTCCAATTTTATTAAAAAAAATTATCAGTATTTTATCCAATGAAGGAATTATAAAATGTCAGTTTAATAGTTTCCTAAAGCAGATGACATTATTATAAGCTTTCCACCAACTAAAGGAGAATTCAATTTTTTTTTTCCTTTTAATTGTATAATTTTAAAATGCTAAATTATGCGGCCAGTTTAATTCTTATTTTGTTTTAACAACAACAGATTTTTTTTGTAGTTTACGAATTTAAATACTTACTAAACTTTCTGACTGACTGGAATGAATCCCAACGTACTTGGGCAGTTTTTGTGTTTTTCAATATTTCCAGGCCACAATTATCATAAAATCTTTAAAATGAATGAATGAATAAAATTAGTATTTCAAACAGAGAATCCATTTCGTGAACAAACAAGCAAACCTGGATGCTCATGCAGGGTTAATTTTTCTTTTTTAATGCAACAAAAGATTTTAAAATCTGACCACAAGTAAGGATTGATTGTATGTTGGTAGAATAGTTAAAGGGAAATAACTCGAGGAATCTTCATTTTCAGTTAACACCCTGGCTGTACTCACGTTTCAGGTATGAAGAAATATAAGGGAATTTAAATTAAAAAAAAAAAGGGTGTTGGGAGCTAACTTTCTGCAGCTCTTGTCACGGTGAATTTAGAAGGAAAAAAACCCCTCATTGTGCAAAAACTAGAGATACTTTACAGTATCTTATTTCTTTGGCTATATGCTTGCTCGCGATATCTAAAAAAACAAACAACACTTTTAGGTGAGGGGGCTTCTGAGCTTCTTTTTTTAACTGTCAACCACGAGGAAAGATTGTCAAACTATTAGATTTTTTTTAAAAATCCGTAATACACCTGTCCCCCAGCTTCGAGAAGTCGGGAATAGCCTGTTATTATCGGAAACGGCGTCGACGCCTGCCCGATTTACACAAAAACTTTCGTCGGATCAAGACAGAAATCTCAAACAAGACCGGTGTATTATTACAGGAACAAAGAAGACTGGAAGTAATTAACTTACTTAAAAACGGGAGGCGAGCGTGTATCAGTGCTGGGCCGGTAAGAGAATTGGGGTGGGAGGGGAAGAGGAGTTGGCGGTTACCTGACGTTTTCCCATGAGCTCCGACTATCGTGGGCCAAGGCTGGAGCTTCACCCTGTCCCAATGAACTCAGGAGTCTGCAAACAACTTCCTCAATTTTTGTCAGCACTTCCCGTCTGTAAATATGAAAAAGGCCAGAACAACGTCAACGAAAGCTGCTCGCCACAGAAGCCAAGCTTAATTTTTGACAGAAATGATACGCCATTTTGCTTAAAAGGGAACGCTGGCCAATCTCGACAACTCCACCAACCTTCCAACACGGGCGGCGGGTCTCCTCGGTAGATCCCTCCCGTCAGAATTCGGCGCCGTGCCCACATCACAGACCCGTGGGCTGCACTGCCGATGCAAGAGAGACAGTCTAAACTCTTCACACAAAGCAGAACGCAAGCTCGCCAAAACTTCGCCGAGCTCCCTTTCCGCCATTTTATGGTTCCGTGTCGTCTGCTATTTTCCGATGCGTGCAGATTAATAGTCGGAGCTCTCCGTCTGTTTTCGGATATTTTGACAAAGGTGCGAAAAAAATAATAATCTTTACCGAAATTTTAAATTCTGTTGTTGATTGCACTTTGACTATTCGCAATTATTAGTAACATTTTTTTTTTTTTACAAAAACCAAAGATATCTACCAATTGACCTATCTGATCGTTACTGACAACTGCAAAACAACAAACTTCTTAAAATGGCAGACTTGACACTCCTGCAAAGCATCTGCAAGCACCCCCACTTTTTTTTTTTTAGAAATGAAATATGTGGAACAGATAAACTATAAATCAGACTAAAGTTACCAGGACTAGCCTAATAATAATAGTAAGAGAACTAGAGCTGCTGCTTTATTGTAGAAACTTTGTCTAGACAGTATTTCGTTATTCTCATTCCAGTTATAGTGTGTATGCCTCATACCGCAACTAGACAATCTTCACCAAAGACTTATAATACATTTACTTAAAGCTGCCTATAGATTCTTATCATTTGCTATACCTTTGCACCTAATTTGTCGCATCCTTTCATTAAAAATAGGTGAAGAGCCTGACTCTCAGTGAGAATTTCTATTACCAAGATCAAGAATAGAAATTTGCCTGATCGCTTCCTCCAGTTTTCACTAAACAAAGTTGGTTAGGGGTAAATTGTCGCCGCTAGAGACTTGAGGAAAGTTTATTTAAGTGATCTTTCAGTTTGTTAAGAAGTTAACCCATGTATCTTGTGCAAGTGCCCTGCCACAATTTGGCCACCTACTGTTATCAAATTATGTTAATTATTGCTAGTCTTCCACAGCAGGGCGAAATTCCGTATGTTAGTATTTGGTCAAGCCGCCTTTTGCAGCACAAAGAGCTACTACTCTGTTTGGCAGTGAATCGATGAGATTTTTAGCATGGTCTGATGCTTCTACAAAGTCATATCAGGACTGATTTGACTAGGGGAGACTGACTGAATTCCTCTAGACTGTGTGGAAGGTGGCAACCTCCCCACTCCTGAAAAAATATGAGCATGAAATCTTGGTATGCCATGTATGTAGTCACTTCATGTAAATAGAAAATATCACAGAAGCCTTTTTGCTAAGATGCAAGTGTTTATGGGGTTACCAAATTAATATGGCAGGACAATGTGTGTGTGTATATACACACATACACCAGTAATGAAATGATTTCACATACCCACAATAGAAATCAATTAAAAAGAAAACAAAAGCAATTATTTTTATTTAATAAAATTACTTCCTCTAAATTAAAGAGTCTAATACAAATGCAAGTTTTTTTTTAAAACCTAAATAATATTTTCTTGCAATCAATAAATGAATGCAGAATTGTTCATATAATTTTTTTTTACTATTCACTAAGTTAATTTTTGTCCAATACATACTTAACTCTAATTGAAACACCTTGGGATACTGAATTTTGACATTTCCAAATAACGTCTGCAATAATTTTCCATTTTTCTTCACAAATTTGTCCTAAGCAGATGAGCATAAATCTATACCAGTGTGATTAGAAGACTGTATTCTCAAGCAGGTTCAGGCTAACTGAGCAACCTAACAGGTTTTGACTACAGATGCACACTAAATACTATTCCTTTTATTTTCCTTTAGCTGTAGTAATTAAATCTTTTTAAACAATAAAACAATATTAAAACTATACGAATTATGCTAAGAAACAAGAGCTCTCAATTACTACAAGACATGAACTGGGTAGCCAGAAAAAAATGGTAATTTTTTTTCTGTTTGACTTATGAACCAAAAATACTTTTCAAAGACACTTCATAATGGTAAACTGTGCAAAATACATTTTATTTTTAGTATCTTTTAGTACGGTGAATTTTTTTTGTTTTTTTAAAATATTTTTTCTTTGATAGATTTCCATTTATTATATTAAAATTTATGCTGTATAAAGTTTTTTTATTATTACCAAGTTAGGGTTAGTGTTTAAACCAAACTTCAGTTAAAGTTTAACTTAATTACAACCTGTGTTGCCATTAGTTATTTTCTTTGGCTTTAAAAGAGATTCACATACTCTTTTTTAAAGATATTTTTCTTCTTCTAAACATGTATTATACTGATAAGTAAAACAAATAATTTTACCTATAAAGTCAGTAGAACAAGAAAATTATAATTATCTTGTCAGCATTTTAGTTCCTTAAACCAACCAGTAAGTAGCTATGATTTCTGTTATACAGTAAAACCTCAAAATGTTAAATCACAAATAAATCTGTGCAAGTAGGCTCAATGGATCATAAGATGTATACATAGTAGTAAATATCACAAGCAAATGCACAGATAAGAAAAAACAGCCTTTATTTCAGAGTGAATGTGATCTTGGAGCAATTCAGTTGGCAGATTTTAAACTGGTATGACAAAAGAAAAAAACAGATAGCCAGGCCATCCTTACAATACAATTTTTATTTCAACTTTGCCTTTGTTTAATACAAAAACTGGCAAAATATAGCTTTCTTTCTATTCATACAATTTCTGCAGCAAAGCAAATATATATATGACCAGTCAATATGAACATTGAAATTGCCCTCAATCAAAAGTTTGTCGGCACCAGATAAAAAAAATGCAGTGATATACATATGTAAAAAATAACAAGTATTGCTTCTTAAAAAAACAAGCTTAGGCTATGTACTACAGTGAACTATACCAGCAGAAGAAATCACAGAAATTATACCACCAGTATTTAAAATTATGGTCAAATGATCTTAATTAAAAAAAGAAGTTAACAGTGAAACAAAGCCTTCTCCATTTTTTTCTTTCTAAAAAAGGGATTCAGAAATAAAATGTACAGCTTTCCATATTTTGTGCAGTCTGTTCCAACATGGACATATCTCAAAAAGCCATTCACTTAATGTGTTATATATCACAAACCTGACACACTAAGATGCTGGGACAGCAAAGGGTTCATCACACTGCTGATTAATCAAGGAAGATGATCAGTGTTTATAATGCAGGATGAAACAGACTTCTCACGCAATACTCTAGCATAATTAGCATAATCCACTCCTACAACCGATGGTTCAGAACATCTTTGTAGAAAGTTCCTTAACAATTCCCACACTATATATATATATTTTTGCTGCCCATGTTACATACAAGCAATACAATCTGAGGAGAAACTATGAGAATGATCTAGCTGACAGTTGAGTGCCAAGGCAAGGAATTAATTTTGCTGCTTGATTTGGACTTTAATCTGAAATTTAAAAAAAAAAACAACCATCATCTTAGAGCATCACTACTGTAGCTATAGATTTTAAGTATAATTCTGCCTTAAAAAGGGACAATGCATTTAGTAGCAATGAAGTTTACTTTTAACTTACATTGTCAAATACAGTGACAAATTAAAAAGGAAGTAGTTTGAGAATGTTCAATCAACTCCAGGAAGTTGTTGCCAGAAGTTTCAATAAATTCCTCTACCCCTTTTCTGAAGAGACATCCAGACAGTAGAATCACTTTCAGACAAAAAAAAAAAAAAAACCACCCCACAAAACAGAGACCGGTTAGCTAAGCAAACCAACTAGCTGGTGACCATGATGTTAACAGAACAACAAGAATAATGATGTGTTTTTTTAAGAGGCAACAGTATAAGAGAATCACATTAACCTAGATAGGCTAACTATTTAGAAATAATCTCACATCCATAAATGGAAGTGACCATCCAGACTTTCTGATTTCAAACTTGTCTAAGATTCTTCAACAAGAGAGATACAATCATTGCTTCTTGGATTTTACTTCTTTTTAATCCCTGTTTAATATGTCAGTGACAGCTGGATTTAAAAGGCCTTTGTACAAGATTTTTTTTGTAACAGAGGAGAAAAAAAAAGGTGAGTACCTTCAACGTTTAGTCTGCAGCTGTTGTAGTGTCTACAAATCAGGAAAGGATATTCTGTAGTCATACGGGCTATTTAATGTTTCTTACAGGGTCTTTCTTAAAAATCTATATTTAGGATAGTGTCCCTATCCTCCCTGAACAAATTTAGGGAAAGATGAAATTTGTTGTCATTAACTATTATATGCCTGATTTCCTAAGCTAGTATGACCACTAGACAATATCAGATCTATTGAGAGCCAAGTAATCAGTTGTTTTGACCATTGTGGAAGTTCTCTTTGCAGGTGAGAAAACTGAATTTGCCATATGCTTTCTAGTAGAGTCTTTTCCAGCTTTGATTTTCATTTGACATAAACCATGGATCAGCAAATGTTGTAGAATGACTTCAACATAAAAGCTGAAGAGGTGGCACCTCTACTTCACAATGGTTGATTTCAAGGTGCAAGTATCTCTAACCATGTAGTGTAACATCTGAAAATCCAGTGGTATCTTCCTTGTTGGATACATCACATTCATCCTTGCTACTCTTTGCTGCCCTCTGAGGAAGTACACTAATAAAAACTTTGCTGTTCAATTCTGTCTCTAAATGGTTTTCCTTCTGATGTTTTAGAGATATTTCCTACTGTACAGTCTAGGTTGAACATGAGAGGCATAACTAGTTCACTGGATTTCCATTTTGTGCTGCAGAATTTGTGTTAAAAGTCAGCTGTCTGTTGACTGTCTCACTTAATTCTCCAGTAGATTACTTTCAGATTCACTTGTGATTAATAGTCCATCTTTTTTTGTCAACCATTTGGAATAATGAAGCAATTTCCCTTCTTTGGTTTGCATTCATTGTACATAAACCATCTTGGCAGGATGTGGTAGTTAATCAGTGTCTGCTTTTATTTCATGATTGGAGCATATTGCAGGCTTATAAACCTTTTTTACTTCTTAGAAACAGGTATTTAAGTCACTGATGTGCAGGTTGATGACTTATTGGTGTACAATGCAAAGCTTCATTTACAAGAGGATTGCATCACTGTATCAGTGTGACAGCTATTGTCGTCTGATTTCATCATGGCTATTGAGAGCAAACAACAGGCATGTATAAAAGTTGTTTCAAAGATAGGCTTCAGAAATAAATGGGTGGTCAAACATACTATGGGAAATTGTACAAAAGTTAAAAAAGAAAATCTGTTAGCTGTATGCCACAAAGACTATCAGTTCACCAAGCCAAGCAGTCAATAGGTTCATTTGTAATGTTTACAGAATACTGTTTGTTTGACACAAGTAACTGATCCTACAGCTTGATATTACCCTGGCATACACTCTTTTTCTGCACCAGTTTCTGACCAAAGCTGCCATACCAAGCATTTTAATGTGTTGATAATTTGGCTATGCATTCTGAAAGATGCAACAAAGGTGCTTCCAGAATCAAAAAAATCACAGTATATAGTGGAGCATTCACTTGTTGCTGTATTATGCTGTTTAGATATTTAGTCACACCTTATGTACTCCATCTTGTAAAGAAGTTATTAATAAAATAGTTCACAATACAAATAGTTAGAAAGAATGTTTATTAACATAGCATTGAGCTTTAGAAGAAAAGGTGGTAAAAACAAAGTTTACTAGATTTGATCCTTTTGTGATGGAACTTTAAATGTGACCTTTAAAAACCATGAAACAATTTTTCAAAAAATTTCCATTGACAGTTTGTTTTATTCTAAATTTAATTATTTAATTTGTATACATTGAAGTGATCTGATGTTTCCATTTCAGAATTATATACTAAGTTTTTTTCAAAAGTGAGGAAAAAATTGAGAGAGTAACAGTCAGCAGAGTGAATACTTACAAGTTGTTGGCAGCAGTCATCACTAATTTTCATCTACCTCTTTCACATACTCAATCTTTTGAACAATCATGTTTGGATTCATCATGGTCACGTCTCGGATAGCCTCTATCAAAGCCTGCAGAGAAAGAGACAATAACCATAAACACTTTAACAATCAAGTGGATGAAGAATTATGTTCCAGACTATTTTCATAATTACAGCAACATAATACTTAAAATAGAACTCTAGAGAATACACATTTTATTCAGTAAAATGAAAGCCAACTGACTTTTAATTGCTGTAGTCATCTTAAGGTAACAAAGCTACATCAACTAGAGTTCTGACAGAAGCAACAAGTGAATGTAATGACACCTGGTCCTGATTGATCAAAGTTTTTTAAAAGAAAGCCCAGTGTTTTCTCTATTGTTTATTATTGAAAATGTACAGGCATAAAATTTATTCACAAATATAAAATTTTTGAAGACTGTGTTAGTAGTAATAGGTTATCTATAAACATCCAATGTCATAAGCCCAACTACATCTGTCTTCTATCCGACTTTAGTGGTCGGATCTCAAGTATACCAATTCACAAGATGCCATTAATTTACATGAAAAAATCTAATGCAGTTGCACTCCCTTTTTTACCAAAACTCCTCTGCAAGTTTCTTTTAAATCAAAAAACACTACTACTTACAGCATCATGATCAATATCATCACCATTACTAGTAATGGTCACCTTCTTCTGCATCACAGTTTCTGGTTTACCATCCATCTCTGTTCGATACTGAAAGAAAATCATCAAAATTATATCAAGAGTGAATGACTGAAGTCTGCTCCCGAGAACAATCAATTTTATGACTACAGCTTTTGCCTTCAGAAATGAAGCAGAGAGAGATTTCATTTGGAAATATTTGTTGATAATAACAGACACAAAAAATCTGCAAGGTAAAACTTTATCTATGAGCACACAAAGGTGATCTATTAACAAAAGGTTATCCTAATTACTTCAAAGTTTGCTTAACATAGTTCTTTTTTTCTGGTGGTAACTAAAAAGGCTGTTACTTTTATAAATCACATTAGTAATTTTTCCATTACCAAAAGATATATCCAAATATTACATGAAAATAATCAAAGCTAAAAAGTTTAGGTAGATTATCATTACATGGGCCCAGGCTTGTTTTACCGTATGGTGTAGTAAAAAAAAAAAACAAGAGATATTTAAAGCCAAGTACAACAATAAAAAATCATTTAGTCTAAGCATATGGAAAGTATTTTTTCTGTTTTTAAAACCTCTATTCTGCTTATCATAATGCGATACACTAATTCTCTCTTTCTAAGGAGTTCTATTCATTTGTATTTTTGCCGGAATTGCTGTTTTAAATTCAAGTGTATCATATTTTGGGCGTACAGATAGACTTATCTGTGGATAAGAGTCATAAAAAAATTTAAAAAATGACAAAGTGTGTTATTTTCTGAAATAAACAACACCGCAGCTTTGAAGTTGGAAGTTGTTAAGTTCGCTGAAGAAAATGGTGGTAATACAGCCACTCAGAGGAAATATGGTATCAACAAGAAATGTGTTAGGGAGTGTCAAAGTGAAGGACACATTACAGATTACGAAGTAAACCCAGAAGGCAAAGTTAGGTGGACTAACATTGAGGATAACTTGAAGGAATGTGTGCTAACCCAACACATTGTGTCTCACAGACATACTGTATAGCAATCCCTTGACAACTGACAACTGTGAGGGTTACATTCTTGAAAACCCCTGCAGTTGGCAAGACTAAAAGCTTATGGGAAAATGGGGATTACGTTCTACAGCTGCAGTTACACAACTTGCTGGGTACTTTACATATCCTATTCACTCAATAAAGCATATAATATAGAATACAGTATTACTTATAATATTTACCTTTGTGTACAAAAATACTTTTAAATTTACCTTTAAAATCATGATGATTGTGATCTTGGGAGGAGAGGCAGGTTGGTGGTGATGCTGGTGGACAGTGAAGGTACAGAGGAAAGGTGGTGGTTAGTCCTTTAGAAAGCAAGTGAGAGAGAGAGGTTAGGTGGATGAAGGGCTGTTCTAATCCTCAGAACTGAAAATTGAGACAGGAAGAAAGGACATGTCACTGGTGGAAGGTTGAGGTGAAGAGGCGGTGGTGAAGGAACAGTTGAAGTAGCTCAGGATTGATGTCTGCTGTGTCTTCTTTTGGAGGTCTTTCTGAAGCTCCCTGTATGGCAACATCAGGTTCTCCAACCCTCACATTAATTTTATTTATTATATCATCATCATTACCAAACCATATTTTTCATTGTCAAACAGATTTTTCATTACCAGATTTCCTTGCATTTGTTAATTTTTAGCGTTGGTATATAGACGCATGGATACTCAAAAACTAACTACTGCAGTTTGTAAATCAGTACTCAATAAATTTTGTGCCGATACTCAAAACTGTGATTGGCAAGGGAAAACTGTTTCATCATGGTGGTTCCCAGGTGTGTACCATATTATCCAATCAGAAAACAGCTAAGCATGTTGACCACCATACTGGTTTAGTTGAGAGACCCAAATGTTGGACAACTTGAAACCAAGCTAAATATCACCTTGTGCTATTGAAAATGAAATTGAGAGTTGAATTTCTGAATTTGAGCATGTAGTAATATAAAAGTGTCAAATTTTGATAAAACTGATGCATTTGGCTTTGTAAAATAGGCATTCAACATAGCACAAATGGCACAGGACCACCTGATCATCACTGATGTTATATACTGACTAAAGAGGCACTGGGCTTTGAATACCAGAACTAATAATGTTTGTAGTTTGTTTCAAATATTTCCCCATAATTGCAAACATGGTGAAAAACTACTTCAACACCTCATTTATCAAAAAGATTGTCCTACAAAAAATTAAAATAATAAGCATAAAAAGTTCATTAATATTCATGGGCCTAGAAATACTATAAAAAGTTGTGTGATAGGATCTGCCATTTTGTTCAGACTGGTTGAAAGTTTGGGTTAACTATTGTAATTGATCTGGCCTCATCTTATACTCTAAATTGACTTATCTATGAATGATGGAAAGAAAAATAAAAAAATAACCTCATCAATTTATAAGCAGAAAAAATAACTTAAAAACTGATTATTTTTCATTATAAAGTTGTGCTTATAAATAAAAAGAAAAAAAAACAACAGCTGACAAATGTAGTGTTCAGAATACGCATAAACAAATTTGTAGAATGGCATCATATAAAAACTAGTGGACTCCACTTAAGGAGATAAACACTTGGAAATGGTAAACAAACGACTGACTGCTACCACTGATTTACCAGGTTGTTGTTTTATTGTAAGGCTATTGCTAATTTGTCCACACTATTTATAGGGAGCCATTCATCAAGGCTCTTTTATTGGGCCAACGGATTGGCTGTGTCGACAGTTTTGTTTACTAGCTTTGGGCTGATAGATTGGCTAATGGAATTTATTGTTGTGTTCATACCTTCAATATGAAAAGAATGACTTCAAAAATAAGCAGGCAGCATGAAGCATTAGAAAAATTGTATTGTTTCAGTTGCATTGATTGGATTTCCTTGTGCATGTTTTGTGAGCATTCTAGATCTATTCATTCAATGTCAACACTATTACTGTACAGGCAATCACTATAAATAGTTTGCTGTAAAATTTACTCAATATGTAATACATGTACTATCATGTTGAAATGCAAACCAGGCATCTCTTGAATCCAAAATGAAAATATTAAAGGAAATTAATGCCAGAAAAGTGACTAAGACTGAAATCTACCAAAAGTATGGCATTGTGAAATCACAATACTGACAATTGTTAAAAAAAAAAAAAAATATATATATTATATATATATATATAATATCATCAAAGCCTTCAACTCCTCTGCATTCCATCCCTCAGAAAGAAAAAAAAGGGCCAAAGGGGAACAACTTGATAATGCTCTATTTTCTTTGTTTAAACAAACTAGCAGCATGAATGCCTTCATATCAGGATAAATCTTGATGGCAAAAGCCTCTGACATTTCAAAAACCTAATTTGAGATGGCTTGAAGCAATTCAGACATTGTAAAGGAATACTAGTCACAAAAATGTTTGTGATTAAGCAGTGGCTATGTCAAAACTGTCATCAAACTGGAGACCAGAATCTCTCCTCTCCATTTTGCAGGATTATAGTCCAGGGATATTTTCCATTCAGATGAGGCTGTTTTAGTTAATATTTCTAATCAACTCTCCTCCCTCTCAGTTTACTCTGAAATGGTTAAGATGAAAGGGTTTGTGTGGCCACAAGTATTTGTCTTATCAGTAGTGCTGTTTTCTCTCGAAATATTTGAAAAGCAAAATTGTTGCTGTGAGAAAAGCGTTTTATGGAAAGCTGCCCAGATGATAGCACTTTTCTTGACTTGAACTATACAAGTTTTAGAACAGTCCAAGAAGTCACTGTTGTTAGGCTGAATCATAATATAATTTTTCAGTTTATAAAACATGAAAATTCAAATCACTGGTTCATTATCTTTAGCCTCATCCTCAGTATCTATGTCAGGGAAATTAACAATGACATCTTCAACAATTTTGGATACTGAGGCAGGTAAACAGGACAATTGTCCAGAAGAAAGATATGTAGCTATTTTCAAGCCATCTTTGAGTTTAACTTGCTGATCCATTCTTTGAAATAAGCCTACAGTCATCCATGGCGACTGTTAGCTTCATAGTCACATGAAAGAGTTTTTAAGTTGTTGATACATTAGGGCTTTTTGATTTTCCAGTGATAAGTAGTAGTTTTTACTTATCCTGCTGATAGAGACGAGTAGAGTAAACTGGTCCATTGCTTTTTTTTTTGCTGCCAGAACACTTTTCAGTTTTAAAACACAAAGTGGTATCTGATAGAAGTTTTTAAAAAAGGTCCTATTTCAACAGCATTATAGATGGTTGATATAATACAAACAGATTTCTAACAGTTTCATTTAATCACTCTACACATTTCACTGATCCTCCTTCCCCACAAATTCTTTGAAAGTTATTCTGCGAAAAGCTTTGAAAAAGTCATTAAATCCAGTCAACTAAGTCTGGAATTGCCAACAGTCCTGCAAGTTTATTATCTTTTTCTGCAAAAGAAGGTAGTTTATTAGTAGTACTCCAGCATCTCTTAAATTGTCTAAAGAAGCTTAATAATGTTTCATTGAGCTCCATATGCACCAATGTTCTCATTTTTTGGCATTCAGGTGTAGGGTTACGGAGTTGTTGACATTCTAAATCTGATGGAGATTTTTCCAAATTGTGTTAATTGTAGTCTTCTGATATCCAGTTTCCACACACAAATCTGTTTTTAGTTTTGAAATTTTTCCAATAGCAGAGCCTTTCTTTGAGAAATTGTTGAACAGGATCTCCTAGCATCAGCTGTGACAGAAAAGGTGTCCAAAATAGGAGATGTAAATAATAAGCATGATTTGACAAAGGCAATGATTATATAGTAGTGAATGCACTTACTAAACTGTTTTCACACTGTAATTCCCACTAAATCAGACATCTTTACTCACAGATGCAGTACCAACAATAGAACTGAATTCCAAACTCCCTTTGTAGACCATTTTTCTTTTTATTTACAAAGTGATTGCTCACTTTTTCGCAGTGTTCCCTTTTCTTATATGGCTATTGAAAAAGCTATATTTTGTTTCATAGTTCTGGTGCCTTATGGTTATGGCTGCAATCATTGATGAGATAGTTGCTGCTGTACCAGGTGGTGGTCAGCAAAAATGATGTAGCAATTGATCAATTACTGCATTTATTATTAAGGAGTGATTAATGACAAAGACATCATTTAAAACATAAAATGGCAGACTCAATCACTTAATTTTTTTTTTTATTTAACATCATTAAGGAGTGATTGCTGTACTTTGGCTACTTAACCCCCTTTAGTGTAACATATACTGCTTGCAAAAAACAGCACCTACCACAGCAGCAAAGACCAAATTTAACTAGTTTTTCAGAATTTATGCAAGAGTTGTTCTTGAGTGTGGTTTGACTGTATGTAGTAAATGCCTACAATATTTATCAAGGTTTTGATAGTAGTACGTAATATATGAGGAACAGCAGAGTACATATTAAAGGAAGTGTTCTGTTGATAAATTGCTTGTTTTGGTACCAGTTCCATGGCTTAGTTATGTTAAATCCCAGCTACTTTGATAGATGAATTCAACTGAGCTGTCTCACATTCCAGATAAGTAGAGAGCAGAGCCAAAAACCAAAATCAAGAAAAGAACCAACAAATTTTTAATCATTTAACTGCATCAGAAGGATTTTAAAAATGCTTATTGTCTCCCCATTATAAAATAATGATACATTTTTTGCTTTTTATGTAAGTGAAAATGGGGACATTTATAATAAGATATGCACTTAATTACAACTTTCCCTTTCTAACTAAAATGTTAAACAGTATTTGTTTTTAGAAAAATACAACATTGAAATGGAGAAACATTTTACCAAGATATTTCTGAGAGAGAGAGAGAGAGAGAGGGAGAGAGAGAGAAGAGAGGAGAGAGAGAGAGAGAGAGAGAGAAGGGAGTGGAAAGAGAAAGGGGACTGTGGGGGGCTGGATATAACCATGAAATATATGCACTGAATGGTATACTTTATCCCCCCCACCCCCAAAGACGAACTTTTCTTTGAGATTCTAAACATTAATAATTGCGAATTCAGATAAAAACATTCAAAATCAGAATTAGTCAGATGTTTTTCTGAAATTCTAAACTCCAAGTTGATACTCTGTACATAGAATATGCAAATCTGAAATCAAATGAAGAAAAAAAGAATTAAAGTGAAAAGCTGAATAGAGTCTGGAGTAATTCCAAACAACCCCCCCACAAAAAACAGCAAAATATGGGAAGCATAAAAGCAAGCTTTTAAAAGTTCAATAATAGGAATGTCCAAAACATTAGGAAAAGGTTTGATGAACATAACCAGGAAAGTGTTCTATACTTAACTCAAAGAACATTAGGATGGGGAGTGCTCTAAACATCATGCAGACAGACAGACAAATTTTTGATTGTCCACAACTACACAAAAAGGCAAGGCTCAATCTGAGAAGGACGGACTTACAGTAGTAGTTTCAATAGTCTGTGATTTTGAACTATGAGCCTGGGAACTGATGAGGACGCCATCTTCACACTCTGGCTGATGATGTCCTTCCCTTTGATATGACACTTTCCTGGTTTCAGTCTTTACTATGGGCACGTTCTTGGTAGAGACAGGCCTTTCATCTAAATTGGGATTATATTTGACACTTTCTGTAGCAACAGTTGGTAGCTGCAGAAAATCAAAGGAGAAGAGTGTAGCTAGCGATTGCTCCAGACATCGTAATCCCACAAAGATCCAATCTAGTTTATAAGGCCAACGAATAGTGCAGTATTGGGTCTTGGAAAATTTTTTTATATGGGCAACTGTTTGCAGCTTTTTTTGTTAAAATTAAGTAGCAAACTATAGCACCATATTAACAAAATTAAACAATCAACTACTACTTGATGACAACACAATGGAAATCCTTCTTAAGAAAAGGAAAGGAAAGAAAGGAAAAGAAAAGAAAAGAAAGAAATCTTTTACAGGTGTCTGTCTTAAAACAACATAGAATGAGAGAAGTGAGAAATTCAAATCTACTAGACCTTTCTTTCTGGGAAGAAGTGTCTGGATCTTTTGGACTACAAAGGTAAAAAAAAAATTAGTGTATATCCCGATGTCAATAAAAATTTAACTATTTTTATTAACATTTAAGAAACTAAATATGGCTCATCAATTATTAAATTCTGAAGAAAAATTTTCAAAATGAGTACCTTGACCTTTGACTACTTTGGATTACTGGGTATTTCAAGCAACTGACATGTACAGAGCTATAATTCTGTTATTGTTTAGATTCAGTTAAGTGACTGAACCATCTTTTCCCGAAGATGATCACAAAATTCTATGCGTTTGTCTGTCTGTACAGCATAGGTGAGATTAACATCCAACATTCATCCTTTATAAACAGTAAATACAGAAAATTTCTTTTTTAAGCTTACACTCTGATGAGATAGTAAACATAGAGGTACTTTTCCTTAGATGTCATCAGAGATAAGAGAAGAGGAATTCAGATGCAGTCGCAAGCAGTGTAACTAAAAGTATTTTAGAGACTTAAAATTAGAAAGATAACAGCTTGTGAAAAAGTAACGAATCATGAAGGGAAAATAAAACAATGAAATACCTACCTAAAATTCCAATATGGAAAACATTAAAACCAAATCCTGCTTCTTTATGAATTAAAAAAAAAATACAACATGCACACACACACACACACACACACACACACACAGAATTACACTTGAGTACAAATATCAGTATTATATTAATTTATATGTATAAAATATATAGTCACTGCACCTTAAAGGATTATTTGTATCAGTAAACATTGATTTTGGTTTGAAAGTGTGCGCACAATCCCCATGAGGCTGGTATGGCGCATATAACTTTTGGACACTTAGGTGCTAAAGAGAATCATTTCACGAGTAAATAGATTAATTTTTTTCATGTAGCAGTTACTCATTCTCTGTAGTTCAAATGAAATAAGTGGGCATAACCCTTGCCAGACCAATTTATCAGTTGCTAGGTGTCAGTCACAAATTGAAACCATGGAGAATGAATTAAGTATTGCTGCTGTCTTTTGGAATCAAGTAATTAAGCCATTTTCAAAACTGAAACAGTAAACTAAATGTCTAAATTGATTTGAATGTGCAGAGCTTTTCAAGCCATCATCACATTCTCACAGCTACTGTTTTACTACAGAAGGGCTTTCAGTTTTTTGGAGGTGCATAACATTCACATTAAAATACATCATTAGTATTAATCGACAGACATATCAAGCATGCGAATGACATTCCATGCTAGTTGGAAAGCCAAGTCAAATCCTTATGGTCAGTTTATACACAAATGCTGCATCCATTCAGAAATGTCTGATGCCATGGTAGTATGGAGAAAAACTGTGATGTAACCAATGGATTCAATCTGTAGTCCATGGCATGGTAGATCAGGACAACTTCCACCACCAAAACAATCTCTCCATGATAAAGTGAAATTATTAAGATCATCTACATTCAAAGAAGATTCAATGAAGACTGGTTGACTGACCAACATAACAATGCTGAGTTTCGTGGTATTGTTATCCTTCACACACACAAATAAACAAAACTGCATCACATTATTTTCTATAAAGTTGCTGTTCATAATGCTACCAATTGAATAGAGAAAATTAATATATAAGCTGGCTATTAAAGACAAGACTCCATTTGAATAAAGACTTTAGGCAGAAAGTAATATAGTCCATGATAAAAGAAATTTTAAAATATTAAATGATAAAAATATTCTCTGGATCAGCAAATTAAATTATAGTGACCAAAACTTTAGATACTTTCAACTCTAAAACAGAAAATCTTAGCAGGCTGAGAAGTCAGGCAGATGTTTGTCCCCCCACCTTAGTTTATTATGAATGAAAGGTACACTAGGAAAATCAGTAAATAAGAAAAACTATATTTATGCTTAAATATAGTGTTCTGATTAATTGTAGTCATGTTTTTATATAATAATTGAGAGAGAGAGACAGAGACAGACAGACACAGCACACACGACACCAAATCTCCTCACTCAACCTAAACAATTTGAACAGGACTGGCTTTTAAACATCAAACTCAGCTAACTGCATGCACCCTGTTAGCGAAGCGTTTTAATGCAAGCAGTTTGTATGCAAGGAATTTGAAAGCCCAGTGTTTGAAGATGCTATGCTCTTTTCCAGTACTCACATTATCAGGTAACCTCTGGTCTGCATCTTTGCCAAAAGATTTGGGCGGAACTGGTGGTGGCAACTTCTTCATCCGTTCACCACCTGGTTGTGCATTGGGATCATAGGGAGTGAAAGGCATTGCTGATCCTACTCCTCGTCTGGTCTGAAAAAAAGTTAATTTGATTATATATCAGCAAAGGGAAGACAAAATACCATTCTATTCTGGGAAAAAGATGATTTACCACCACAAGGAACAAAATGTCTATCACACAACAGAGAAATAAGTAAAGATAAAAAGTGCTAGCTGTGAAGCTCCCTTGCTGAGAATGGAATTTGAAGTCTGCTGAAGGAAGATCTCAACAAATGAAGGCACTAAAAACTGACACTATCTTTAAAAAAAAAAAAAAAATCCAAACATTTATAACAATTCCTCTGGAATTTACAGCACCCCAAAAAATAAATGATCTAGTTATCATGTAAAAGATCAAAAACCAAACCGATGGATTCCTTTCAAATTGTCAATTTTCTGACAAAATAAAAATCAAAGTGAAAATACTCTATAAAAAAAAAAAAAAATGCATCAATTCCTAATGCAATAAAACATGCATCTAGACTGCAAAAAAATTTCTGTGAAAACCTCTCCCAAAAAATCAGACATCAGTACTTTGGTGAGTCAAATTGACTGACCATCTTTATCAAAACATACCTTATCTCTCTGGGTGACTGGCAGGAATGACATCTGGTTATCAATCCAGGATTCATCCTCTGGCTTCCCATAACTTCCACCAGGATATCCTACATTAATATAACCAGGACCCCTTTTACCATCGGGCCCATACTCCGGTCCGTAGCCACTTCGCCTTTTACCATCGGGACCATACTCCGGCCCGTAGCCGTCTCGCCTTTTACCATCGGGACCATACTCCGGCCCGTAGCCGTCTCGCCTTGTACCATCGGGACCATACTCCGGCCCGTAGCCGTCTCGCCTTGTACCATCGGGCCCATACTCCGGCCCGTAGCCGTCTCGCCTTGTACCATCGGGACCATACTCCGGCCCGTAGCCGTCTCGCCTTCTACCATCGGGCCCATACTCCGGCCCGTAGCCGTCTCGCCTTCTACCATCGGGCCCATACTCCGGTCCGTAGCCGTCTCGCCTTCTACCATCGGGCCCATAGTCCGGTCCGTAGCCGTCTCGCCTTCTACCATCGGGCCCATACTCCGGTCCGTAGCCGTCTCGCCTTCTACCATCGGGCCCATACTCCGGTCCGTAGCCGTCTAGCCTTCTACCATCGGGCCCATACTCCGGTCCGTAGCCGTCTAGCCTTCTACCATCAGGCCCATACTCCGGTCCGTAGCCACTTCGTCTCTTACCATCGGGCCCATACTCCGGTCCGTAGTCACTTCGCCTCTTACCATCGGGCCCATACTCTGGTCCGTAGTCACTTCGCCTCTTACCATCGGGCCCATAGTCATCACCTTGTCTGTAACCATCTCTAGAATCATGTCCTGATCCAGGGCGCTACAAAAATATATATATGTATATATTAAAAAGTAAACATTATTAAAAGGAATATTGTCCTTTAAAATCAAATTTTTGATAACTTATAGTTATAAAAAATGTCGTAGTTTGTTCCAGATCACTGTTTTTAAAGTTTTTTAACATATTCTAAACCAGCTATTTAAAACAACTCAATATGCTAAGTTAGGAAAGCAACCACAACCATGTTAACATCTGTTTGTGAATGTATCTCTCTCTTATCCATGTAATTTTTTTAAGGAAAATACTGTATATAAGGAGGCTGCTTCAAGAGACTAATTTTTAGATTATTATTTAGCTCACAGCAGGTACTGTACAGATCTCAACCTTTTTATTGCAGGTGTTTCTTAAGAGAGGTTCCATTATACAGTATTTTAAAGTTGTTTAGAATGGAAATGAAGAGTTCTTTATCAGAATGCTCAAATGTTCTTTGTGTGGAAATAACAGACAGTGCACTTTCAGCTGGATGAAATGTCCAGATTACTCAAACAAAGCAACAAGGCAGTATGTATTATCTGGCTACACTGAATACAATGCAAACATTGACAATTCTCTCTTATATCATAGCACCTGGACTAGGCACTTAAAATGAAGTATATGTGCAGGTGGTCCATAGGAAACTAATAAAAAAAATATATCACATGTCACTAATTTCAAGTAATAGAGAATAAAGACAATGCGGCATTACAGCATTGTTTACTGAAGTGCTCTATTTATAAAATTCAACAACTTAACAAAACAAAACACTTGCTTGATGCTACAGTCAACATACAGGATGACCAATAAGTTATGGCACTATTTAACTAGATTTTATTTCAAAAAGTCCACAACATTCTCACTGTTGTTTATTTTTGTAAGACATAAGGAATTGTGCCCACACAGTTCTTTATCTTAAAAATTTCCCCAGGCACAGGTCACCACCAACAGCACATTCTCTGAAATTGATGATAGTGTCCAAAACTTTCACAAAGACATCTGGCATATCATCTGCAATAGCATTTGCAATGTTTTGCTTGAATTCTAGAAGCATTCTAGGGTGTATTTCATATAACCAGAATTTAAAGTAACCCTAACAAAAATAATCTGTTGGAATGAGTTCTGGAGATCATGGAATGTTGCTAAAGCAAGAAATGAGTTGACTGGGAAACAGGGAAGGCATTTTAATGTCTCTTGTTGTGGTATGCTGTAACATCTTTTTGAAACCAAGTTTCATTTACATCTACAGAGAGACAGACTAATAATTTATTGAACAGATACCACACACCAGATTAGCAATGCTTCTGATGCACTCCATGAAGATTGTCTGATGCCTCTACTCTGCAGTTGCATCCTTCACTCATAATGAGGTGAGAGGAGAAAGAGTTATTTTCCAATGTAATCAAAGAGTGTTGGCAAAGCTATTTTCTTCTATCTTTATTGGTTTCCAATACTTGATAACTTTTCTTAGTGTTTCTCATTTTAATCCCATCTGTTGCAAAAACCATTAAAGTGATTTTCTAAGACTTACTGTCAATAATTAACAGACCAGCAATTTTCAGGAGTTCTTAGATTTTGGCCTACCACTTTAAGCTGCATTCTTTACACTTCCAGATTCAAGGTAGCAGCACATCACAATAGTGTTGTTTGAAAGACATCAACATAAATGAAATTTCTTCATAAACTTTGTGCATTAATTACTAAATTTCCAATACTAAATAAAGTTCAACAATAGTTGAATGAATGATACTCAATGCTAAACTTCTCCTTACATCTTGAATATCTTCCAACTATCAGCACTATCTGTCATGATTTATTGATCACCCTGTATTATAATATGAATGTAAATATAGGCACACTAAACTGATAAGAAAATACTACTAATAGCATGTAATCTTTTGTAGTTAAAACATACCATTTCTCTATTTTTTAAAAAAAAATTGCTGAACTACATCCTTTCCTTAGTAGTTTTTACAATAACATGTCTGAAATAGGTCCAATAACCCATATGGCCAAGATGTAGTTAATTCACCGTTTGTTCTGAGCTATTTCAACTTTTCATTAAAGCCGCAGTTTTCTCAAATATTTTAAAATCATCATATTTATGAATTTATTTTTGAAGTAGAGTGTTTTTTAAAAAATCAGAAGAAAACAATATCCATTTAAAAATAAGTTTAAAATAAAGTAGGTTAAAAAAATTAGCACATTTGATGAAACTTAACACTAAAGTTTACTCAATAATTAAAACTTAACCTCACTTAAAGCCTTTCAGAAGAATTCTAATTAGCAGCTATAGCAATAAAATTCAGAATCGTGATAATGTGGAAATTTTTTCATAATTAATAGATACAAATGCTCTTATGTTGTCAAAAGTATCTCTGAGACACCATCTTGAATGTGGGTCAACCATCACTAAGGTTTGAGCTTTGTTTCTGTTATAAGACCAATCAATCTACCCAAAGAACACCCGAAACTGGTTAAAAAAAAAAAAAACTGAATCCAATCCAGTATGATCAATTTTTTTTTTTACTTCTAACTCAGGAATAAACCAGAAAGTATTAAAAAAACATCACCCTTATCAGATAAATGTACTAAATCAGAATGATTTATTTGAGCAGCTTCCAAGTCATGCATGACTGAAGTGTGAACAAGTTATATCTGGTAGAGGATAAACCCAAGTGGCTGTAACATGCAGCACAGGAGAAGCCAAGTTAATGAACCAAACCTTATCATCACTTTTCTTTTTCTCATCTGATGATGACTGTGATGATGCAGATGACGTCGATCCCTTTCGCTGTAAGGAGGGGAACAAATAAATTACGAAACAAGGACGATAACAAAGTTTATGAATGACACTCACAAATTTATTATTAGGAATGTTTTTTAAAAAATGATTTGGTAATGTAAACATGGTTATCAATAGAAGGTCTTATGGATCAGATATATTTTATTAACACAGTGGTACATACAGTAATGTACCTACCACTTGATTAAAGTCACTGATGATAAGCAACTCCACCAATTCATAATTTTAAAAGACATTATGTATGTTTATCTAACATCTACACATCATTATTTTTTTGCAAGCATGAAAAATGTCTCTAGAGTGTTATTTTAAAAAAGTAAATTACTTAACATACAAAAGACTGTTTCAGGCCAGTAAAGCCACATGCTGAGCATGCAGAGACAGCACACTGATGCAGTCAAAATAATAACAGGCAATGAATGCTATATCAGCTAAACACGGACCAGCAATTTTAAAAAACCTGAAGGATGAACCAATTGGTTGATATCCCTTAAGAAACAACAGATAATAGCCAAAAATTAATAAACTCAAAACCTTGAAACACAGTAATCAATTAGAACACTGTGCAGTGAGTAAATGAAAGGTTGGAGAAATAATAGCCAAGGATTTATACCAATATTCTGACACTATAATATGAATGTGCAGCAACGTGGAAAGGATGTCCTGTCTTATACAAGATCCATACAGGATGATTGAAGAAAACAAAACAAAACAAAAACATGATATATACCATATGTAATCAATTCATTAGTGCATATAATTACATGTATATTGGAACATGACTTTGAATATGTGATAGAATATAGAATGTAATGTTGAAACTGATTGCAAAAGAATTTTTTCATCAAAATATTCTTTTCACCTTCATTGGTATCTACAGTTATGACAGTATGTATATGCATACTGTATCTAAAATAAAGAATAAAAGGCATGTTTTGGCTATTAGAACATCCAACTGCAGCTATCAGAACAAATCTAGATTAACAGATAACAATATGCATAGTGATGCTGTTTGCCACACTTTTTAACGTACTTAGTCAGGTCTACAGCGATGTTTGATCATCATCACAACCCTCTAGGTATTGATCTCTACTTAATAAAAAATCACATTTTAATCAGAAATTACATTTGTCCTCTTTGTTTTGCTACTATTCTGTTTAGCTCTTTCAATCAATCTCTGTTTACTGCATTGTCAGATTTCAAATGATTGGAGAAATAATTAGCCAAGATTTATACAATATTCTGACACTATTAATATGAATGTGCAGCAACGTGACATTTGTTGATCCATACCAGGATTGATTGAAGAAACATGATACCATATGTAATCAATTCATATGCATATAATTCATGTATATTGGAACATGACTTCATATATGTGATAGCCTATAGAATGTAATGAAACTGATTGCAAAGAATTTTTTCATCAAAATATCTTTTCCCTTCATTGGTATCTACATTATGACAGTTATGTTATATGCATACTGTATCTAAAATAAAGAATAAAAGGCATGTTTTGGCTATTCTTAGAACATCCAACTGCAGCTATCAGAACAAATCTAGATTAACAGATAACAATATGCATAGTGATGCTGTTTGCCACACTTTTTAACTTACTTAGTCAGGTCTACAGCGATGTTTGATCATCATCACAACCCTCTAGGTATTGATCTCTACTTAATAAAATATTTCAATTTTATTATCAGAAATTACATTTGTCCTCTTTTGTTTTGCTACTATTCTGTTTAGCTCTTTCAATCCCAATCTCTTTCTGTTTTACTGTTTCATGTGAAAAAAAAATTCAGAACACTTAATGCAACCTTTTAATCCCACATTTGTTCCATTACCCAGATTTTAGCCATGCAAATTTAGCATCATCATCACTAAAGCGAATAAGGTAGTTATATACAAATTTTGAAAAATCTAATTAATCCTCTTGGCATTACGTAGAAAAAAAATATCTCATGAATTAATACCAAAATATTTTCATCTATCTAATAGTTATTACTATTCTACAGTACAGTATGTATGCTGCAGAATAAACTATCATCCTAGTAAACTACTATAGAAGAACAGTCACTAGCAGCACAAACATCAACTTCTATCTATAGCTTTCTTTTAATGTCTATTAGATTTGTAAATTTAAATGTTTGGTATTTTTTGGAAAACTTCTATTTCTCATTTGGAAACCTATATACATTTTAGGAGCTCCTATTATTGAATGTCAGTAATTAACTCTTTCCATTTTATACTTTGTGTTTCATAAAGATTGCAGTATTGTCAGAAGAAAGAAAAAAAAAAGTTTCTGGTTCTTCTTTACTTGAATCCATAGTCAAACAACTAATTCCAGAAAACAAAAGCTGCTTTTGATCCAATATACAGGGTGTCCGTAAAGTTACTATACAGTCTTACCAGTTTACGATCACGTCCCAATTGAACCAGCCTGGAAAAACTGTCTGGGCAGGAATATCGTCTGATGGAATTGTGGGTCCACAGTTCTTCGACGGAACTGTTACAGGAGAAAGGTACCTGGACAAACTGAGAAATGTCATCGTACCGGCATTGAAACAACGACCAGTAACTTGTAAGACTGTATAGTAACTTTACGGACACCCTGTATTCTGGGATTTAAAGTTAAAAACTTAACACCCTACTGTTACTTTACTCCTTTCAGATCTAAAGATGTAACTCCTTTATACTGTTGGTTCTGGTAACAAGAAATATATATAGCACATGCAATCACTGTTTGAAGAAATAAAGTTTTAATAAATTACTAGTAGTTAATAACTATATCAATCATTTATGTTGCAAGTTAATATGAAAGTTCTTCTATAAGCTGGTATTTGTTAGTCTTGTCAATGCTACCTAACTTCTGCTTCAATAACCATGCCAGCAGCCAAGTCTAGAGAGTATCATACAACAACCAGTGCAGTTGTGGTCAGTTGGTCACTCTACAAGCCCAGGAAGTGGTTAGAACATGAACCACACCTTCAGCAACAGCAAACTGGGCCCCCACCTTGTCTGGTGTCCTTTTAAAGGGGATCTTCATAGGGCATAGAACCCTTCCAATGCCCTTCTGTAAAAACAGCAGGAAAATAAAATGGTCCAACCAATCATTCACAAGTCATTAAGAATGATTTTCATCTAGCCCAACATACAAAGTCATACACCATGACCACTAATCATTTTTAAAATCAGCCCATTTACATAGTGCCTGTGTTCTAGAAGACCTCTCAAGTGGTGGCAAAAAGTCAGGTGCTATTTCATCTCTCCAATATATACTATTTTAAGAAAGTCACCCTACTTTACAACTTGCTCTCATACTGTGGTCAAACAGGTTATCTGATTTTAAAGCAAGGAAACTGCACTGACTTAAAAGTTAAACATTATAATAAATGGTATTACACTACTTGCAACTAGTATAAATATGTAGTCAACTCTGACAAAAAAGATAAAAATTAAAAAACAAAAAAATAAAAACAAAACATAGGCTGAATGCCATTTCAGCATATAATTTTGATTAAATTAAAATCCATATAAATGATAGGAAAAAGTATTTGACTTACATTGGCCCTGGAATATTTTCTTTTTGTACGGAAAAATTAAGCAATTATTTTCAAAAAAGCAAGCATTACTTAAAGTTACTCTTAGTTACTGATAGAAAAAAAAATCCCCCCATGTTCAATGATCTTTTCTTCCATAATTATTCCTTGGTTTTTATAAAAACTAAAAAAGCAAAAAAAAAAAAAAAAAAGGGAAATCTTTCGGACAGTAAAAAACTAATCCTCCACTGACAGGAAAGAATCTAGTTCATCACTGAACATAAATAAATGACAATAAGGAAAATAGGAGCGAAGATAGTGAATGTCGATGTCAGATGCAGATGATAGATCACTCTTAAACTACCACCACACAATGTTAACAGATTTTACATAAGTGGCTTGATTTGAAATTTACCAAACTCACTCATTTGGATTTGAAGCTCTGATCAGAAAGCATCCCTATGCTAACCAGTCACTGAGAGAGAAACACTTCTGAATGCTATGATGTAGTAGGTTATGTAATACATACAGCTTACAAACAGAACAAAAAAGTAGAAATAACATACAGGATCACTGAATGTCAGGGGAACTCTATTGTATCCATGTACTGTTTGGTTTTGTTGATTTATTAAGATTCAACATAAAAACTGCTCTTAATATTTAGACTTGAGATTAGTGTTAAGGTTATGTTCTGACAGGTGTGGATCATATCGTTTAACCTGAAGAACACCGACCTTTTCTGGTCCAGGGGTTAGGCTACTGGGCCTCCAAGACTGATGGTCAGACATCGGAACCTGATTTGCCATACCCTCCCAAAACATGGTTTCTTCTCTCTCTTTTTTCACCAGCTGACTATGAAAATTTCTTTCAGATTCCCCATTTTTCTCCCACATCTAAAAATGAAGAGTTCTGGTAGGGACTTATGATATTTATTGCCCAAATGACTATCTTGGAAGGAGCTGATCACCAACTAAGTATTAATTCTTGGCCCATGATGCAATGGTAAAAATGTCAGTCTCTCTTAGTCATCCATGATGGCTCAGTGAATTGAGAGACTTAGACAGACACTGGTCTTGGGGTGCTAGGCCACTATTACACCTACTAAGTGAAGAATGTAGTCATTATAATTATTTCACAACTTGAGCATCGTTTCTCTTGAGAAAGAGCACAAATTTCACACACAATTCCACCCTCAAGCAAGATACTCCTCGCACTGTCTCATCCAGATATTACTGGTTGTTCTTTCTGGATCCTTGTAAGCACCACAAGCTGAATCATATGAAGATCCACACTGCTCACCCTCCACTATATAATTTTTAAACACTAATATGACCTTTGGGTTTCTTATTCCTAAACATTTGTTTTCACAAAGGTTTTAGTTTAATCAATAATTTCTGGCACCATATGCATAAGAAGAAACTCTCTTACTGTGATGTCATTCAATTTGATCCCCCTCATACAACCTACAATTGCTGTTGTTTCTTTACTATTTATTTTCTTATATGTAATGCTAGAATTGTATGAACTGCTTGAAATAAAAAAAAATAATTCCTTTTCTTTCTCTAAATTGGGTTTTTACTTTACACTTCATTTTCATGACTAATTTAACAGTCATTGCAAATAATCCCCATTTACAGACTAATTGGCAAGTATTAAAATTTTTACCTACCTACTTTCTCGACCTTACATTGACCAATAAATGTCCACTTTGGTGGAGAAATTTCTAAAGCTTAATCTAAGCGAACAAACTTTGCTTGGACCACTTTTCTTGTTTACATAACTACAAATGAATTATGAGAATAGCCTGTTCTCTGAAATGAAATTCTAATAATTAAAGGGAGACACCTTGATAAGATGTTACATGAGTATGTTTTCTTGTTTGTTTCAAGACTTCAATTAATTCTGTAAAGTTACTTTTACCTTCATTATAAAAAGATGCCCCTGCAATTAGTCAACACTGATTTATTTCAGTCATTATCCACCTTCACCAACTGTAAAAATGATGGGGCCCATGAAGTATACCAAACTTGTTTCCCCACTAGTATCCCCAGTTATGTACTTCCACATTCTTAAACATTCTAATTATAACGAGATAAGATCTTTCAAGAAAAATACTTTATGCCATTTCATGCATTTCCCATCCTGAGCTGCAAGATATGATGTAGAATTACACATTGTTTATTTTGAGATTAAGATTAATCTGCACAATGTAGGATTATAGTGTAATGAGTCCCACTAATCTCAAAAGTGTAATTTTCTGTTTAGTAAAAGCTATTACAAAAAAAGAATGCAAATGTATTCCAGTCAAAACTTTGATAAATGTGTCATATGTTTGAATAGAAATTTTCTCTTCAAAACAAACTGATGAAATGGAAATAAATAATCAAGATAGAAGCTAGAAATGTTTATAAAGCAAACCTGATATCACTAAATTTACTCTTCATGCAAGTGTATTTCTAAAAATTTCATGCATTATTACTTAATTTCATTTCTGTCTACTAAAAAAATACAAATGATTTCTCAAACAAAGATTGAATAAAAATAATGAATGTTTATCTGAGGACATTTCCTAACCAATATTAATATAACAATAGAAAACATTGTCTGTTATAGGTGTTGTTAGCATAGTAGTCTATAATATAAGATCATGCTAAACAAACATGCCAAACCTTTTTGGGTTCTTTTTGGGCTTTTTTTGGCTTAACGACATCACCTTGGGACTTTTGCTTAAAAAGAAATAGAACATAAACCTGGTTTTATGCCAATTCCTTATCTGGTCCAACATACATTCCAACCTTAGTTATCCAAATACCCTGATGTCTCCTACCTAGATAATCAATTCTCCATGTCAACAAAGAGGAAAAAGTGCCTAGTTTTGCAGAGCCTGAACAGTTTTGGTTAAAAACAAAAACTAGGTATGGCATTTTGAATATGCTTGGCTACAATCTGAGTGAATTTAGCTAAAATGAACAAGCAGGACTGCTTGAACTATATTTGAGCAGAGGGAGCTCATAAAAGAAATGAAGCCAGCCAAAAAATAAAGGATTTTGATGCAAAACAAAGTCCCCTATTAATTATACTCTTTTGTCTATTATCAAGGGACAACACCCTACCAGTGCTTTTGTTTTGACATCATTCTGAATCAGAGAAGATACTAATATTGAAATTTTGAAATCAAATTATCATGAAAATGACAGACAAAACTTAACAACAACATTAAAACAATTTTTAATTAAATACTTGTCAAGTGAAAGCATACCAATTAAGAGTCTGGTTAACAAATACTGACACTTCTTAGTCAACTAATTTTCCACACTAGTTAGACACAGAAATTCTTTTTCTGATCAATCTGATGATAATAATTATGATATTGATAGCTGGATAATCAAGATCAATACACTATATGTATTAATACAATTATCAAATTTGTTTTTACTGTTTTCCTTTCTGTATATTATACTGGCCAACATTTTAATAAATATATGATCTGTATCAAGAGTTTTCCTAATACATATTCAGCAGTCTGCTGACCACTACAGACAAATAGATCCAAATACCTAGTAGCTTGTTATTTTATATGTCTGCAGTGATTTCATGTGTACTTGCCTTCTAAAAAACAAGATCAATTACAGCTACAACCTAAAATCAATCATGCAGAACACTCACAATGAATTTCTACATGCACTCATTTAGTCGAAGCTGCAGTCAGTTGATTTCATTGTTGAAAAGAAGAGAGAAAGAGGGGTAGGGGCCCATGAAGTAAAGAAGAGCTGAAAGAATACAAATCTTTTTGGTATTTGTGTTATCATTTACATTCACATCCAGGTATAGAAACAGGACTGGAAACAAACATGAGATTTCACTGATGATATCATATCCAAACTTAGGAATCACATCTTTATCAAACAACATTTTTGTTAAAAAGTTTTTAAAAATTAATGAACCAATTAGTCTGGATGGACATCATTTCCCTATACAAAATCTGATTTATTAAAATTCTTACCAGCACAGCATCAGCAATTTTTATCTGAATGTTAAGAAATACTAGAAAATCTAAAACAATAAAACAAAAAACTTTGCTATTTTTTCCTTTTTTCAACCAAAAAATTACATTAAATTCTTCAACATTTTAATCATTCATAATTCACCTTTCAACTTAAATCATGACAAAACCAAACTTTGTGTTTTTTTTTTCACCATTAAGTACAATCAAAATATTTTTATAAATCTATAACAAAAAGACTCAACCCTAAACCAAATCACTATTAAAAGAATAAAATTAATGTGCATGCAGAGTGATTGATTCTTGCATCAGAATGGTAGCTACATTTTTGGTGGTACAAAATTAGGTCACCAACTGATTGGCCCTAAAGGTCATTCCAAAAAACTACTTTAAATCTTATTCTTTGCTGCTCTATTCTTAGATGACATAA